>JAOVYW010005081.1:1426-12561 GCA_025775045.1 Hiodon tergisus | reverse complement strand
TGCAAATTCCACTATAGGCAAAGCAGATGTTGTCCCACATGTTAGATTTCCGTAAGGATGGTTCCCCTCCCATTTTAATGAGAAAGTGACTACATGTGAATTTAATTTAAACTAGGATAGAGGAGATACAAATAAACTGTTATATATATTTTTTCATTGAAATAGATGGAAACATTACCTGAGTGAAAATTCCACAGTTGCAATGGAATGAAGCTATTAATGTTTCTGGATAGTAAATCTCTATTGGTGGCATTTCAATGGAAATTCCAGAGAAATAGAAGAAAAGAAAAATCATTTTTTCCTGGCCATATTGTAGGAAAAACCAAGAGCTCCTGTTTCCGTTGCATACCTACCCATTTCTTTAACTGTTTACACTGAACTCTTCACAAAATGCTTTATAGCAGACCTGTTCCCTAAACGCCATTCTTCATCAGGGTTTCTTATAGGCACACTATTACATGCTAACACCAATACAGTGTCAGTAATCAACGGAGGTGAAACACAACGGAAGCAGGCTCCCTTTGGGAAAGTCTGACATCTTATCAGTTTTTAGGCTTGTGTGGTTCGACACAAAGATTGGCTTGGAGCTATCTAACTTCTGGAGGGGTTTTGGCAGAAGGAGAACCTGAAATTTTTTTTTACTTTGGAACTTCAACGTGGAATTTAAGGTTGATTTTAAAAGATTGCCTCATTACTATGACTTGGTGTTCCTCAGTCATTTACTGAGCGTTTTTTTTTTTTAATACTGCAATTGAGATTGGCTAAATAGCTTAAGCTTGCTTTTGGGATCACCGCTATCCTGACTAAATTAAAAGGCACTGAACGATGTCTTCTGAAAAACGGAATAAAATTAAGCCTTGAACACGCTGTTAACATTAAACCCACGCAATCGACAGGAGAATGAGATTTCATAAACTCCAGAAAAAAACTAATTAAATAAACCCGAGAACATGAACATGACCTTTACCATGTTGACCAACTAGTGTTTTATCTGTCCAATCACACTATTTTCATAGTTTAACTGTCCTCTGTGTGACCCTATCTGTCCTTTTAAACTGAGCAATGTCTCTTGACTACACAAAGTCAATATAATATGAGGCTAAGACTGAGATTGCATTTAACATACATTCGTCTTCTAACTACTTTAACTGATTATTTAATCATAAATATATAATTGGTAACACTCTACAAAATTTTGCTTTAATTACTCTGTAATTAGCAGGAATTTAAATGGTATTGATTAATACTCCTACCTGCTATATTATATTAATTCCTACAATTAATATAATAAAACATAAATCCTTCAATTAATTACAATGAATTGCTAGAATCCCTTACACATTAATGCTGCTATATATAAAGAATCAGTTATGATGGAAGGAGTAAACATTTCAAAATATCACAGGTCAGCTCTATACTGATCAAACATGCCTTTTCCATACATCATCAGAAACAAAGTACACTTCGCAGTTACCCATGTTGCCAGGTTCAGCATACAAACTCTTTCTGAAAGTAACGATAACATTCAGACAAGAAGTGTCCATATTAGCGACACGTCTGTAACATGCTAGGGAGAACCCATGTTCACGTGGAGCAGCACGTCTGCGATACGCAAACATCAGTGCTAAGAAACGTTTTTTGAGGTAATCCGTGGGAGGATCTACACTATATCCACTGTTGAGATTGAAACAGAGTGTGTACAGGGAAAAATATCACTGGTAAAACAGTGAATCTATTGTCATAAAGAATTATATTAGGTTATTATTTAGAGTTTACTAATTTCTTAATGTATTTTCCATTAAACATCGAACATCTTTAAAAACACACCTCACATTCGAAGGGCATTGCACTGATTTTAAAAAAAAAGCACGCGTATCTTTTCATTAATTGACAAAAAAGGGAAAAATCAAACAGGGATCTCGAGGAAGAAAGCAAATAAACCATTGAGTTTTTCATACGTTGCATTTCACACGTTTGTCTTGGGGTTTCAAGCGCAGTTTCCAAGGGAGGGGACTAGAAGTCCTTCCAAAGGTTCACTCCTCACTTCTCCTTCACTGTCAGTGTCCTGTGTCTGCTCTCCATCATTTGCTTTGTCATGCTGGTTTGGAGATGCTCCCTCGGTCCTAAACCCTGGGTGGGCAGAGAAGGACCCTTTCTGCCGCCAGGGAGAACGTCGACAGCAGCCTGCTTAGGGAGACAGAAGGCACAACAAGACCCCAGACCCGCCTGACCACAAAGAAATACCAAAAATGTTGCGAAAATGGTTGAAATCTTGACCTCTGTGGGGGCCTTTTTCTGTGTCTGTACATAAACACTCTGGAAGGGAGACACCTAGGAATGGCCATCCGTCTTTTTGTCTGTTATTAATTTTTTTTTTTTGGTGACATTTTTCCAGACTATTTTTGGGTTTAAAGCCATGCTGGTTCTCGTTCAAACTCTGCCTCGTCTTCTACCAAGACGTGACGTTTTTGCATGAGGCCTGTATGACTCTTATCAATCCCATCCCGAAGGTAAAGTAATTCCTAATTTTATATGCACTTCTTTATATGGCCTGAGCTATAGGACAGGGTCAGGTTTAATCAGACTGAGCCCATAGTTCTCCATAGTTCTTCTGACTTATTGATTATCTTTTATCAATGTAGACAGACCCTGTATGGTTATGATGGTGCCTATATCCGGAACACTTCAACCCCCTTTCTCCTCTTCCCTGTTGAGGGTGCGTAGGTTAAGTCTTTCTGTGGTGTTCCCCAGACAAATTGGAAACATGTTCTTTCTATGGTTTTACAAGAAACACCAAGCCCACATAGAGTAGGACTGGAAGCACAATGGACCAGGATCTTACCCGGCACACTGATCTCCAGATCTGTGTTGGACGCGGTGGATGGCTTCATTACTGCTGTGTTCTCCGGCCCCCATCAGCCTGAAAATAGAGACCCAGCAGTATTATTTAATCTGTTAACACAGGGTAAGGGTAGGTCAGTGGCTGCAATAGAAATAGCACACTGATTCTTCTATTGACAAGGACGCAGGTCGCTGCACAGAAGTCCTTCACCACCTTAACTGCCAAAGTGATGGAACGACTATCTGCACCTATGATGGTCACATCGACCATGTACGCCCTCAGCGTACGCTTCTCCATCTGGTCCTGACAATGGGTAGCCAGTTCTTCTGGCTTCTAATGGCTCTAGATATGAGATGTACAACAGAGGGCATCCCTGTCGCCCGGCCACATAGGAAAAGATTATGTGAGTTAGCTATTAACCAGAATCCTGCCAAAATATTTTATAATCCAGTGGATCAGATATCGTGGAAATTTGAGCACCTTTTCCAGGCACCCATCACTGAGAGATCGAAGGTCACTCACTATGTTGTCGTTTGTGCCCCTCCTTGGGATGCTACATGTCTAGTTGGGGGCCCATCACAGATGGTAGCAGATCTCGATGCCTCCTCATCATCACCATCACAGTCGGCTGAAAGGAGGTTGATTGGTCGTCAGTTCTGGAGTCACCAGAGGAACTCAGTCGTGTGTAGTAATGAGGCGTTACTGTCGCTACTGTTATGGAGGGTGAAATCTTTATAGGAGATAGAGATACAGTAATGCAATGCGAATGCATATATTAGGAAAAGTAAAAAGAAAAAGAAAATCCAATTGACTGGATAGCCTAGTGAGCAAAGCCTGATAACTAATCAGGAAGTTTAAGCTGCATTGCACCACCCAGGCACTGCCGAGAACAGACAGTCCCTCAAAACTCACTTTAAAGGAACCACTGACTGGCTGGAAGTGGAATAATGGTGCACCAGTCAACTATATCAATAGCTGCAGACTGGCTAGTACACAGCAAAATCCCTAGTGTTCAATTAACATTTACAGTGTTAATTTTAACACCAGCAAAGTGTCTATATGCATCCACTCTGTAGCATCTTTTCTTTAAGTTTTTCTTTTCTGAGTGGAAAAACCGAATTTAGTTTGGTTGGCAAATTTCATAAAATAAAATAAAAACGCAGCCAAATTTGTGTATTCTCTTTTTAGATCCGAGAGGATTGGCCATTTCGAAATCATCATACAGTTGAATACAGTTGAATCTGAAGCACATGTTCTTGCTTTGCAGATAATGTGTGATTTCTGAAGTATGAGCCATCATTAATGTCTTTGAAAATGCCATCTTCATGAAGCTTTACTTGCTGGAAACAGTTGCCGAGTTCCCGGTTGGTAAAGTTCCCAGAATAGGTACATACGTGAACTTGTCATTGACTGGAATTTGACTGTATAGACCAGTAGTTCTATCTTTGCGCACATCGTATTGCACACAAAGAACATGCTCTACTGGTTCAATGATTTTCCATTTTTTCTCAAAATGTCTTTACCTCTAAGTCTCGGTATTGAGTAGTGAAAATGTATTTTCAAGCTGCTCAAAACAGTCTTTAACCTTATCTAGGGTTTGTTCAGTTACCGCCGACGAAAGACATTTAAGATCAGCATCCTGTGCTTGGACATAGACGCCTTTTAAAAGTTCCTCCATTGAACCAACTAAAGATTTCACAGTACTTTCGGAGACTCCAGATGATGGTACTTGAGCGATAATCGAGCTACAAATATCTAGTAGCCTTTTTTCAAAAGGAGCTGCACTTGGCAGTGAATCAGGAACAGAAACATTATTGTCAACACTGTCCAAATTATCAACAGAACCTGAAGCTACACAGTCTCCGCGTACTCTTAATAAATGTTTCTTGAATCTACAATAGGTGTGAAAAACCCATGAACACCCATGTTCGCCACATTTCAAACACAATGCACGACTTGGGTACAAAGCATTTACCTCAAATCATCATAAAGCAGAACAACTTCTGTGATGTACTTTGCAAATGTAACATGAGAACATTTTCAAAGCTCAATGATATGAAGTTTCACTCTGATTTCCTTGACCCCTGGACTCTCCTTTGCAGTGCCTACATCAATGGCATACTCAGTTGTTTGGATGAATGCGTAGAAGGATATATCGTAGGATACAGCAAACACAAAGTGCGCCTTAAACTGTTTGTCGAACGCAGCCACAGCTGTCTGCGCCACGCAGGGAATGGCCTTCTGGACCAGGATGGCATAAAACTTTTGGATACTACTCTTCTTTTCTCCAACACAGAGGATGAAGTGCTGTGCTTATCCAGCTCTGTCAAGGAACGTCGCCATGCTCGTCTCCACCTAAAAGTGAGGGAGGGGAAATTAGAAACAGTGTTTTGTGTTTGTTCACAACCAAGAGACAGAAAATAACCTATTTTTACCTCTCCCTCATTAAGAGGCATGTCTTTTAACAGCTGCGAGGAAGAGAAAAACACAGCTGACCAAGAAAGTGATAAATCGTAGGTCAATGAAGTGTTATAAGGGGCAAAGCAACATTCATTCATCATCCATGTCAAACCTTCATGAACTTGATCACCTGGTCAGTAGCTTCAGTGGCACTGAATTTCCTTGTCTTCTTCCCTTTTGCAGTTGGAGGCAAGAGATGAACGAGCAGGAGGATAGCTGCCAAGTCACTGTCCCATCCTGGTGGATTAAGAATGACAACACCCACATCCCATGAGTATGTCATAGGCGCACATGAAGAACACTGACAAACACAAACATCCGCGTACACTTACCATAATCATTTGCTTCCTCCTAAGCGGACAGAAGGTCATCCACATGAATACCAGGGCGGAGGCTTTTGCAGTCAATGATAATCCTATGTTTGTAGAATGTTGGCCATTTTGCGATAAACTTACCCGAGACATCTTCTCCAAAGAACATTGTGAAGTCTTGGTCAATCTAGCACACAGAGAAACCATGTTAAAACATGATACAACACAGATCTAATAATTAGTACATCAAGCTGGTCTCCATTTTTCTTACCAAGCCTGGTGTATTCATGAATCGGGGGAAGTGATCTAGAATGGGTGAAGAGTTGTCTGGATCGTGTAGCACATTCTGTCGGTGGTTGAAAGTTGACTTCATTTTCTCCTGGACAACTGGAATGCTTCATCCCGGACATCGCTTCTCTGCATTCATCACCTGACCGTGGCTCAGATGTTGATGCCTCACACCGAGTCTTAGGGCCATCTTGATAAGCAGACTTGGAGCTCCTCTTGGAGTCACTTCCGGTGTTGCGCTGAACCGTTTTCAACTGTACACCACGTAACCCTGGCCACTGTGAGGATCATAGCAGTGCTCCTGTCAGACAAGAAAACAGACAAGATGCACTGTTAATATTAAAATCCATTAAGGCATAAATGTGACAATCCAGCCGAGGTCAGCAGGACTCATCTCAGTGTAGTTCATTGTGAAGCTATGGGTCTGTATCAGGATCTTCTCTCTATATATGACCAAATTAGACTAAATGAGGGACTCCTGCTATGCAATACTCACATAACCAGTTGGTGAAACCCTTCAAATTGGGGAAAAGGATGACTATTCCAAGAACATAGACATTGACTGGTGGGACCCTCCTACACCATTGCAAGACACAGATTAAAGATATGGGCAGTTTAAAAATTTTCAAATCAACTTAACATGACCAGTGTAAAAGGTTGAGAACAGAGGATGGACATTTGCACCAAGTGTTTCAGTTTATGAAGTAGACTATATTTTATTGGTCACTCACCCATGACTCTCCTTAATATTCGCCACCAAGATGTTGACGAGTTTCTTTCCTGTTTGATCAGAAAGGCCTTTGGTTTTGTTGTACTCTTTGAATATGTCTTCACCCCCTGTTTTTTGATGCAGAGCTACGTAGACCACCTGCAATACAGACGTCGCATGTAAAAGTGCTATGCATTTTGAAAATGGTTGACATTCTACCAACGACCTAAGAACTACTCACATTTGTTGCCACCTCCCTATCAGGTGGTCCTTGTACCAGTTGTCTTCTCCATGCTTTGGTGCACTCTGAATTTAAAGTGGAGCCACTTGCTATGGAGCTCGCAGACTCAATTGATGACAAAGACCCCTCATCTGAGATGAAGGAGGCCTCAGAGACCTCATTCTCAGCTAAGGGGACAAGAGGAGGGAGAGAGATATTTAGCATAAGGCAACGTCACTGCTGTGGCCCGATTCTGCAGATTTACTCTCTACAACATCCGCAGTTTTACCGATAGTGATATATTGTTGTTTCTCTTCCTACTGACAAATGTACTTATTGTAAGTCGCTTTGAATAATAGTGTTTGCTAAATGACCTAAATGTAAATTCTGTTTCTTACCAGAGTCCTCAGTGAACACCTTGAAAGATACGGCAGCAGATCTCACTACTTCATCAGCCACATCGACTCCCGAGGAGTCCTTCAGGTTCACATCGGTTCCATTTTGGCAAGCTGAATTTAGCTGAAACTGAGAGGCAAAACACTTTTCTCATGCTGGCATGAATATACGTGCAATGCACCATGGGATATTCAAAATGCTCCATACCAGCATTGGCTATATTTTAGCTCTCCTCCTATAAGCTTTATGTGTAAATTTGGTGGGCTGCCCCTTTACTATATCGCCTTCTTGAATGAACTGGAATCGTAGCTGTCAACCTTCATTGATATTCATACCCATTTCAGGACTCCCTTGCACTCCACATGAACCAGCATTTTCTTTGAAATAAAGCACACATCTCATTCTAAGTAACCTGGTGTTTTTAGATTTTGTTTACTGATTGTGATAACTGGTGTGGTGTGACAAAACTGTTGACAAGAGACACAGAATAATTGTCAATTGAAATCGCGCCAATCGTATTGAAATCGTAACACGTATTTTACCATCTCGGCTTGAAGCAACAACTGTAGCTACATTAGCTAGCTTGCTCAGTTAGCAATACCGCCGCTGAACACTGCAAATTTCAACTTTCAACTCTGACATAACTAGTATAGCCCAGTAACTTTCAAAGTCCAACAATAGCTTGCCGTTTTAGACAGTAGGGGGAGTAAACTGTTTACTGTAACATCAATTTCTTCACGGATGTGAGCACCTTGCCCTGGCTTGGAAGTGGATTCTGAGCTGCTCGTTCTTGCTCAGTTAACTACCTATTTAGTTCAATACAAAACAGACGGTTCCAACTTAAATATGCATTAGTTATGAAGCAAATATAAATTATCATAACAATTTATTGGCTAACAAACTGAAGCTTTGAAGAGGAAACTGAAGAGGAAGTTAATCTTTTAGCAGGACAAAACGTAAGCACAAGGGCAAAACAACATTAGATTGGATAATGAACAAAAACGGTGAATGTCCTACAGTTGTCCTGATCTCTGTCCCACTGAGAATCTGTCAACAAGCATCATCCAACACAACCTGAACAACCTGGAACAAATCAGCCAAGAAGATTTTGTTTGGCCAAAATCAGTCCTGCCCTGTGTGCTAAGCTGGATACTTACTTACCCCACAAGACTTGGAGCGAAAGGAAGCTCTTCTAAATATTAATGTGTGGGAGTTGAATACAAATATTTCCCAACATAATATCACCTTACAATAATTGATTTTGAGGATAAGGGTTTTTGGCATTGCCTAACCAGCTAGTATGTTAAAAGTTCTACAAGTTATTCCATGCTCAAGTTTGAAATGAATTAAAGTTTTTCATGCAAGATGTTTATTTCTCTCACCACAGCACTTTAAAAAAAGAAAAAGAAAAGCATCAAAAGATAATTGCCAAAAAAAAATCTTCTACTACTTCTACTATTACTTAATGCCTTCCAATTTGAAGTTATCTGATCCCAATTCAAATGGTCTATTTTTGAAAGAGAGCTGTGAATTATTCATGAGCCAATACTCCCTTCCTCTCTTCCATTGGCCAAGGTTTTCCCTGGAAGGCTTTTTAAAAATCCTTTTCAACCTTTCGGTCCTGTGGAATTTAAGTTAAAGCAATGCCCAATAAACGGCCAAAACCACTGTCTCTGTCTGCTCCCGGAATGGGCACACACCAGCATGCCACAATGCAATTTGCCTAGTGTGTGTGTGTGTGTGTGTGTGTGTGGAGGAAACGTCAGGCGACGGCGGTCAAGCAGCCGGACTTTAAGCGTGGCCGGGGGACAAACAGCGGACACATTAAGCCTGTCAGTTCTGACAGTTGGGGTGGTGTGGACTTGTTCAGTCAGCTGTTTCCTCTTTGTATAAATCTATGCAGTTGGCAAAGCATTTTGCCCAGCCAAACCATACGGACCTTTCAATAACTATGTGCGTTCCGTGAAAGTCCAGGAAGCCCGGTCCCAGGGCAGCTAGGTGGACCGAGGAGTAGGGCTCCACTCACGCTGAAAATAATAAACAGCAATTTAGAGTAAAATGAACACCAGATACCAGTAGATTACAGCCAGGCCGGCCGGAACAGTCTGGGTAAACCTGGAAGAATGATAGAATAAACATTTGCCGTTTCCACTCGAGGCACCATTGGTTACCCCACAAGCCCTGATAAGGATTTGATTAACTCTCAGACCTTATCGCTTGTTCTTGTTGGATTTCTCAGATGCTGCAATGGGCGCAATTTATTTAGAAGGCAAAGTGTGGCTTACAGAGGTACATAAATAGCTTTTAATGTCACAAGCAAGAGAAACACAGCAAGAATACAAATATAATTTTGTTTTGACCTTTTAAATACAGTGCTGCAGTCTTCCAAATTAAATGTATTACAAATGGTGTGTTCTAAGTTTTTCCTAATAGTAGTAGAAAACATTGAAATAATTGCCATCATGAGGAAGTGAATTCCACTTTACTAGTTTACTAGTCTAGCTGAAGTTTTTAATGCAGATCCTGTGAATGAAATTGAGATGATATTTCCTTCTTTCTTCCCCCTAAATCCCCCTGTTTATCTTTGCACCTCCTCCACCATCGCTGTTGTCTCTCTGGGACCTCTTTATCCTTCCCTGCCTTTGGTCGGGCCACCCAGGGCTTATCCTGCCCTGGCCACCTTGTAGGGGGTGACGGTGGGGACGCCACCAGAGTCTGGTGCCACCGAGACAGGAAGGGTGACGGGCCAGAGGAGCGGTGGCCAGGCGGGGCATTCTGCACTCTCTACACAGCGGCTAACGCAGTTTGACAGAGCTGAAGGGGGGGCGAGGCAAAGCAAACCCATGGGCAGGAAGCGGCGGAGTCTGGTTTCCTGTATTCCGAAGAGTGCTTTGACTATAAACATGACGTTACATAACAGCACTTTAAAATGTTGTGCGAGGACTCCTTCCCCCCCAGTTATTTTGTCGAATTTCTGTTTGTTGTGCATGGATTGTCTTTATCTGAGCGCACGGCGTATTCAAGCACTGGCATGAATGGCTGCCTTCTACCCCGGCGAAGAAGACAGATGTAGCGACTGAAGTATCTAATTATAGTTAATTAAAATAACAGTCCCATTACTCACTGGATTCATTCATTAACGCATCATTTTAGGCACCCTAATATCCTCAGGTAATTTATTTCTCTTTGAAAATGGACAAGAGGGAGGGGTTATAAAAGATTGCGATGAGACAAAAACACACGGTTCTTTTCAGTTTCCTAACGTATATCGCAGTAGTAAAAAAAACTGTCTGAGCAATAAGATAAATAGCTTGCAGTGGATATGAGTGCAGTCTGGGATGGTCAACCCAGCTGTGGCGGTGTGAGTGGAGAAGGGAGGCGGGGGAGTTGCCCCCATTTATCCCAAAGGCCACTTAATTTTATTTGATTCCTTCAAGCAAAGAGGGTAAGTAAGAGTTAGCGGGATGAGTCTGCATCATCTCTGCAGCATCTCTTTGATGAATAGAAACGCGGATTACCACCTTGCAAATCTCGCAAA
Organism: Hiodon tergisus; assembly: GCA_025775045.1. Classification (NCBI taxonomy): domain Eukaryota; kingdom Metazoa; phylum Chordata; class Actinopteri; order Hiodontiformes; family Hiodontidae; genus Hiodon; species Hiodon tergisus. Next base: position 1,797 of record JAOVYW010005081.1, on the reverse strand, counting down.
GTTTCTGCATTGATGTCTTAAACCTCACCTTGAGAGGAAAGCCGCTCGCTGTGGGCTTTTCTCAATTTCTTGCTTGGTGGGACAGGTCTATTTACTTTAGGACTTTGGTGTTTGTATTCCTCATCCAATTCATAATGTGATTAAATGTTAATGCAATTCAGAGTTGGTGGAGAAGCAGATCTGAGAAATTATCTAGGCGGCAGTATCGCAAAAAACGCTTGACTTCTAAATTCTTCTGGAATCAAGGTGCCTGCTGCCCAAAATTAATAGTATGAAACGAACCGACAATTGCACCATACTTAAATGTGCTGAAAATGTGTGTGTGTGTGTGTGTGTATGTGTGTCTATATATATATATATATATATATATA
>JAOVYW010005080.1:0-12561 GCA_025775045.1 Hiodon tergisus | reverse complement strand
ACACACACACACACACACACACACACACACACACACACACACACACACACACACACACACTCACATACACACACACAACCACAAACACACACACACACAGACAGGCATGAGCTACCAGACAGATTTTTTTTTTAAAGGACAAGGAAAGAACACAGCATTGAAGTGTTTCTCCCTCTTTGTTAGATTAATATATCTGCCAAACATCAAATCCATAGGTAATGAAAATGACTCAGGGATTAACTACCACGGCTGCCGCCCACCGAGTTGCTGCCTCGGCAGAAAAAGGCCTCCCTTATTCACTCCAGTTAATTACAGTAATGGCTCTCCCCTCCTTGGGGATGTGTGAGGTCAGTCGCAGAGTCCATGGGAAACGTATGGGTCTTTCACCCACTTGCTCGGGTGCCCTCGGGGGGTTGTGGGTGGGCGGTTGTTGGGGTGGTCACCAGGACGTCCCATTCCATGGATCCCATTCCTGAGTGACTCAGAGCAGATCCATTCTGTCTGTGCATGCACATACTCGGGGGCTCAGTTGATCATCGTCCTTCTCCCCTGATGAAGAAGCTGTGTAAAAAACCATCCACTGCCCCACCACCAGCCAAACTCAGGTACAGCCAACAAAGGGTGGCTGATTAGATACAGAGTAGAGCTCTGGGTACCTAGGAAGCCTTTGATTATTAGTTTATTTTAAGACTCATTTACAGATTCAAACTCGAGTGATAGTGAGAGGGGGGCTGCAGAAGTCATCTTTGTGGTATTCAAAGGGTCAGGGTGCCAGCGACCTCTGCAAAGACGGAAGGGACTAGTGGGTTGGGTTAAGGTTAGGGTTCCGAGTGGGTTGCGTTAGGGTTAGGGTCCCGAGTAGGCTGGGTTAGGGTTAGGGTCCCGAGTAGGCTGGGTTAGGGTTAGGGTCCCGAGTAGGTTGGGTTAAGGTTAGGGTCCCGAGTAGGCTGGGTTAGGGTTAGCGTCCCGAGTGGGTTGCGTTAGGGTTAGGGTCCCGAGTAGGCTGGGTTAGGGTCAGGGTCCCGAGTAGGTTGGGTTAGGGTTCAGATTAGGGTCACGGGTGGGATGGATGTCTGAGGCTTTGCTCTGAACATGAAACGGGCCATGGCTCTGAAAAGCTAGAATTTTATTAAGGCCTCCAGGTTGCCAGAGCGAGTCCACAGGTAACTCGTGCAGCTCCTGCATCTCAGCAGGCTGAGGAAAGAGAGAAATGTTGCAAAAACTTTTCATTTACCACGGCAAAGGAGCAAACCAGCTTCTGCTCTGGCATCCCGGTCTGGTATTAACCCGTCACTTGTCAAAAAAAATACCCCATTACGATTACGATAAGTGAATTTGTCCCTTGATTTGTCTCTTCTGAGCTCTTGCACCCGGGAGTTTGCTGAGGAGTCGGGACTGCTCGCTCAGAGCATGACTGCATGACTACGGTGACTGTCCTCTTTGCCACGGAGCAGGTTTGAGTGACGGATGGTGGCAGTGCCCCTTTCGCTGAGCGGACAGAGGACTCTCTGAAGTGGTGCAAAAACACAGTAAAGCCCCAATAAGAGGGCTCTGTGTTGGTGGAGGAACCATTCGTGAACTGCACCGGACTCTGTGTGAAAACAACATTTCCATTTATGCGTATGCTTTGCACCCTACCAGCACCAGAGGAAGCAGATGGCTTTCCTGGCTGGCATTCAGCCCACTGCTGGATTCTTTCCCTGTGGAGTCCCTCAGGAACCAGTCATTGGATCTCATCTGTTTTAACAGAGCTTGCATATTAATGCTTTACCCACTGACAGAGCTAAAAGCTCTGACAGATAGACTAAAGCAGGAAGCCTTTCTCAAGGGTAAACAGCAGTGCTGCCAGACTTACTGGTTACCAGTTCAGAACCCTAATGATCGCACCACCTACTGTCTATTATGTATGTGGAAGTTTGGTGGGAAATGCCGCTCTCCAAACTAAAAGTTCTGTTGTGGGGACCCAAGGACCCCCAGGGCTGCTGCAGAGAAGCCAGTGGGAACATTAGATTTTTCTCTCATATTCCGTTACTGTGAAAGGCTGTTTTTGTAAGTGCATTTAATGACCAACGTACGAAAACAACAGTCATAATGCATGGCACGAAGGGATCTTGAGCCATTTCACAATCACTTAATTGGCTTCGCATTCAGTTCTGCATTGATTATCAAGCCCTTCTTTTAACCTTGACCAGGCTCCAGGATGCACTAAGGGCCCCTCTAACATAATTACAGTAAACCCTATTGATTGACAGACAGCAGGCAGTATTTTATTCAGCTGGCTATTTACCTTCCTTGCACTTCCATTGAGGCAAACATATAGGAAGGCAAATACCAAAGTCATAGCATTGTACTTTAGATACATAAACGTTAACAAAACACAACATAGTAAGCTTTACAGAGTAAAGCTATAAAAATCACAGATCAGCAGACGCCAGTGCCCACAGAGTGTAACTGGAAGGCACAGGTTTCTCTTCGCTGGTTAAAGCATCTCGGGACTCAGGACTGAGAGTGTCGCATGACCGTTGTGTTCACACCTCACGTACCGAGTGGCGTTTCTGCCCTTCAGTGGTGAAACAAAAGTCTTGCTCCCGAAAGAAACCGAGCCGACAAAAATGTTCACAATTAGTCCTGGTGAAGACTTGGGGTTTCAAATGACAATGTAATTAAAGAAAAATCAGATAAACGAGCGAATGAATGTGGGAGTGTGAGGGTAAACCAATGAACAGCTGAATGAACAATGAGTGAACAACTTGCGAACAAATGTAAACACGGAGAAAACAAACCTATGCCATTCCCATCGGTACACTGTAAACAATGAACAGACATTAAAGAACGCATAAAGTTGACTGAACAAATAATCAGACGTATGTATGAAAACATGTAAACAAACAGATGAACAAGTGTATATATCTGATGATGCACTGTGTTGAAGGCTCTCTGTTGCTCCTACCCTGGGTGTTACCCCTTCAGCACACTGTTACAACGGACTACTGACACCTGGCTTCCTGTGGCTTCCTGTGGCTTCCCCTGGCTTCCTGTGTCCGCAGACCTGGAGAACTGGCCGTCAGTTCGACGCATTATTCTTGATAAGAATCAGACAGAATGTGTGTTTAAAATGTGTGAGCTGAATTTCTTCTAGCTGCAATACGTTTCAGCATCTGGACACATCATTTCATACACACACAGACACACTCAAATCCTTCATATGTATCACCATGTATATATGTTATCTTGATCTTGAAAAACAGACACAAAAAATGTATATTCTTACAATTCCATAGGGCTGTATTCTACTTTGAACCTGGTTTGTAACCGGTATATAATATGGTTTGGGTATGATTGGTGGTTCAGATGAATTTCAGATGAACCGTTATCATTGCAACCACCTCAGGGTCAGGAAATATTCAATTTAATGTGCAGCCCACCTTATTGACTGTAAGATTATCTTGCAGCTCAGAATAGCACTTACTACCAGGATAATTGGCATGGACATCCTTCTGCCAGGCTCTCACCATGACAACCCAGCACTATCCAATAGGAATACATAGAACTTCTGTTATAAAGGTACAGCCATAACAAAAAGAAAAATGTAATCCATATCCATTATGTGAACACAGTGCAAAGGCTTAATTAATTAATAATTTTTTTTTAAAGTAAAAGAACAAAGCTGTTGTTTTAAGGTAATTAAAACTGCTCTATTGTTTTTAATTGCTTAACTTAAATTGATCTACTGTGAAAGGAAATTGTTTTCCCACTTGTTGCGTCTTGAGCACAGAATTCAGTTGGTAAGATTACACAATCTCTCGAGAACGTTTTGCCTACATCCTCTCATGTTCACGTGAACTAGTCACCTTGTGTTGCTCAGGACCACACAGAACTGCAGGTCATTCTGAAGCCCAGGTCAGACCTGTCAACAGCCAGATTAAAGAGGCAGATAATCTACCCAGTGTTCCTGCTCAGGGAGTCTGACTAGCAATGAAGCACAGCTGCTCTGGTCAGGCATGATTACTAATTACTGATGTTGGTACCTTCTTAACCAGATCAAAAAATGAGATCATTTTAACTCTGGGTCTTGAAGATGGTGAACACAATAAACAGTATCTACAATATAATCTCCATAAACATTATATTTGGAAAAATATTGCATTCATATTATAAAAAAATATAAAGTCTGATTTAAAAAATGGATCAGAATACCTTTAACAAAGATCATAATTTATATCCTTTTTTCATATATGTATATTTAACCTTGAACTGATTCAGTGAAAGATGTGCTGTTTTCAATTCAGCACGTTGACGTGCTGAATTGAAATAATAACTAAAATAATTGCGAAGTTAATGTCAGAGACGAGCGCTTTTCAGATATATATTTGACAAATGGAAATACTCTATCATTATCCCATCACAGTAATTTTCTCAAGAAAAGCAGTAGCCAGTTGATATAAAAAAAGGGTATAATTATTATTATGATTGTTCCTACACCAGTGAAAAATGTAAAATCATTCCCTGCCTCACAAGTATTATCTTCGTATCATCCAGCAGAAATTCTTACAAATATGATGTCGGGGGACTGGAGAAGAAACCCTAATTAAAAGAGCTGAGTGGATGACTAGCTCGTAAAAAAGTCCAAACAAATAAATTGTGGGGAATATTAGGAGTTTCAGATAATGAAAAAGTAACCGTTTCCTGAGACAGGGTTAGTATGACTTTCATGTCGATTCCTACATTAGATCACCGATGGGCCAAACAGTAACCAAGTACAAATGATGACCAGCCTGTGATAGCAGGCCTAAAGCAATGTTACTCTTTCCTCTGCTCTTAAACTCTTAGCTTTAGAAAAACAACTTTTAAAAAGTCTTCGGCCCACATCCTGGCAAAAGAGCAATGATTATTATTCAGATCTGGAAGGCAGGGCACATGTTTACTATTGAGACTCTTAAAACCACCACACTGAATAGATCAGTAGGCTGTCGCTAGCTTGTCAGAAAAAATGTTTAAAAAAAACAATTATATTTTAGCTTGTTCAGTAATAGTTAAAACCTTGTTGCTTATTTCACAATTTTGTAATTATGCAAGCTGAGTAACAGAAATATGTATGATGGCTCATTCCCTGAGCCTGAAAAATTATGTCAGCGGGGCAAAAAAAAATCCCCAGACATTATGGTCTGTGAAGTTAAATCATTAAAGTAAAAAACACTGAACTTCTATAAGTTAGAAGTGTATGGCTCTAATTCGGCTTCACTCCAGCTGCTTTCAGTTGGCCGCCAAACGAGTTTTTGACCCAGTACGTTTTTTTCTCCTCTCAAAGTATTCCCCCAACACTGATCCAAGAATTAATCCCTGCAATGTGATAGGATTAAACCGCGCCCTGAAGCACAGTCGCCTAGACGGCAGGTAGCCTACGGTTAAGATAATTGACATGTAACCCTTTAACCTTGAGGTTCAAGAAACCCTGAGTCCAAATCCTAGGAGCTGCCATGCCTCTCCGCACCCTTGTGAGGAACACTTCAGCTTCAGTGCTGAAATAACCTTCTCCCGTCTGTTTCAGAAACAGAGATGAGGCTATATATAAAAGGTCTTATACCGTACACAATATAAAGTAACGTATCAAAAAGAAAATGCCTAATGTCATGCATGTCATACTCTAAAGAATGGTTTTATTTAAATGAAGAGAGAGAGAAAAAGAACATCCGTACATGCGGGTAATGAAAATTCTCTCTAAAATGTTCTATTCCCTCTCTCATCATCAGTAAATCGGATGACATCTGGAATTAGGGCAATCTAAGTGGCCAAACCACACAGTTCATATTCAGTTAGCTAGGGCTGTGATTACGGACACTATTAAAGTTAACTTTAAGCTTCGCAGTTACGGCCTCCAAACACGATAAACAAACAAACTAAAATTACAGATTTAAACCTAATCTAAATAAAAGCACTAAAACAGCTGGAAGATCTCTCATTGGCTTGCAATCTTGTCGCCTCTTCGCCCTCCACCTTCTAACATCGTTATCCCAGTGAATGTCTATTCAAAAGATCGAGGCGAACAGTCGACAATAAACAGACTTTATGAAAAAAACATCATTATTATTGTTATTATTGAACACAATAAAAATGTTAATTGCCCCTTAATGTTTTTTAATTTTTTTTTTAATTATCTTCATTTCAAGAATCATTAAGGCAACATTTTCGGGGTAGTAGACGGGGGCATTTACCGGAATAAAAAAAATCGAGCCGAGTTACCGAGTCAATCGGGACAATGTCATATTAGCAAGTTAATAGAAGAAGAAAAAAACAGATTAATTTGACTCGAGAGAGTTTTTCGACCTTTGGGATGACACGGTTCATAATTAACACCCTTGTTTAAAATCTCTGCTCCCCATATTAGCCAGTTTCAGTATTAGCTGCGCTAGTAGTCTTACCCGGGAACATTTCGCTGTTGTTGTTGTGACACCGCGTGGATATATTTAGATCTATATTTACAGTTTGAAAGCACGGAAGGACATTTCAATTATATATGGGCTGGAAGAAAAAAAAGTCTGGCGTTGACGCGCCAGAGGCCGGGGGGATAGCTGAGACTGCCGAACAAACACCTCCCTTGACCAAACACGCAATACAGCACCCCACTTCTCGGGGGCCCGGAGAGTGAGAGTGAAGTAGAGCACCGCTGCTTTAGTTGTGCTCAGCGGGTCGCTTATTTGTGCGTTGGACGCGCATTAACTGCGCAGTCAATTTAGGTTTCACGGAAACGGCAGGATTACAGAACGTTCGGGTTGAAGAGTGGGCGCGCATAGTCAGCAGTGTCGCGTGGAAGCACTTTGCATTTGGAACTCACAGAGATGTCACTGCTAATTAGCGTTTTAGGTGTGGCAGCAGTGGCACCCCCATACAATGTAGAGGCAAACGCCCAGGTTATGTAAACTGTTAAGCAGTAAGAAAAACAATGGCTAATGGCTTCAAAAGTCAGTACAAGGTATATGCAATATTTGAGTGACAGAGTGATATTCCCCACCACCTGTTTTATCATGGTCAAATCTACAACTGAGGAGAAATCCTGATAACAATAGAGGTTTGTGTCATCATAGGGTAGATAAGTTGCACTTCCTTTCGAATTAGACTGGTCTGAATTGTAAAGGTTTTTGTATGGTTTGTATGCCTCCCGTGCCGTCTCAGCACTGCCCTCTCAGAGCGGGGCCTTTTACCCAAGGCCACTGTGGACCAGCAACCTCTCCGAGATTCAGGCCAGAGACGTTTAGCCTCGGGTCTCAGCAGTCAGCGACTGGACTGACCTCATGACCTCATTACCTTCAGATCACAGGTAAAGTAATATCGCACATTTGGCAAACGCCGCTAACGAGACCTGCCTGATTAAGCACGCGCCCAGCATCTGGGCGACAGCTCGAGACGTCCCTCCTGCTGTGCCGGCCGGCTCCTGGACACCGATTATCTCTCGGCGCATAGATCTCCGGCACAGGGGGGTGCCGGCCGGCACTCCGCCACTGTGGAAATTTTGGATGTGATGGGTAATGCAGACCCTCCCGGGTCTTACCAGTTAAGAAAAAAAAGAAGGGGTAAAATAATAAAAAAGTAAAAATAAAAATCACACCACTAGTGGTGGCAGCGTGGCCTTTTGAATAATGGAAAGGTTGTGAAGCGCCCTGCTGGTAGTAAATGATTTTTTTCACAGCCTGAATCCCTCTCGTGACATTTAACAGGAGCCAGAGCAGTTTGTCTCCCCCTACTCTCACTGTAGGCGAGGCCCTACCACTAATGATGAACCTCACCCCCCTGCCTCATCCCCAGGAGGCTTATTCTCGGGGGGGCATCCGGCATCAGGCAGCTTATTACTTCATTAACCTTCTTTTCCTCTCTAGTTTAGGGAAACTTCAGGGGAGCTTCACGGGAAGCATCTCGGCTCGGTCTCCATGGTTCTGAAATGGTACTCAGATCAGGTTAGATCAGGTGTCATTGTTATCAAAGACCTGATTCTATACAACCCAAAGTCACCTTGTTTTCATTACCTTTGGCAAATGTGAGCAATAGCTGCTCTGAGACAAAATGTACGGAGACAATTATATATCAGGTCTGATTAAGCTAAATGACTAAGAACACAAATTCTAGGGGCAAATTACCATGAACACCCTTAAATTAGTTATATTCTGTGCCTGTCTCTGTTTTATTTTAGGCACACACCTGTAAAAATATACAGATGTAGACAGGAGAACTCATAAGCTTTGGGTGTTTAATGTACCGTAATTAGAGAATCAGTGTCAGATCTGTCTGAACTGGACTGGGACAATCTGGAGCAGCCAACTCCAGGTGGCGCCCCCTGCCAGGAGCCAGGAAACAGACAGGGTCGGCAAACAACCTCCTGGCTGAGCCCCCACCAGTCAGCCAACCAGGGAGTGCCACAACACAGCAGCAAACAAATACATAATACATATGTAAAACCATTATATAACCTCTGACTTCAGTTGATGATTTAATGGTCACGTACAGGGCTCTCCATATTTAATCATAGCCTGATTAATCTAACCAAAAACATAATTAAAAAATAAAAATAAAATAAAGTTATTGCAGAGATACTGATTGTTTGAATAATAACACATTTTTTTCACAGTATTCTCTGGAAAACAGTAGTATCTTGGTTGTGTTAGAATTAAGATCATTTTCTATTTGTCTGAGCTATAATAATTTATTCCACAACGATTTTATGACTGTTGAATAATATTTTTAACTACTGGATGAATAAACATGGAGGACACTGTAAGTACTGTCTAATTGTATCTAATGAATAAGAAACAGCATTGACATTTACAATGGGGAATTATGGCATTTAAATTTTACAGTCCCTCAAAACATCTATATATGTAATCTAATTCAAATGAAAGCAACAAATATATTATAAACATTACAAATTATAGTTAGACTCACTCTATGTCTTTTATAATCGATAACATGAATTTTGCATGCAGGATGTTATAAGGCTGGGAATTCTTTTTTTTTATTTTTTTAAAGAGAAACAATTTCAGGCTAAGGCCGCCCTCGTGTGTACAGACTGAAGAACTGCAGCTCTGTCTTCACAGTGTGACGGGAAACCATTTATAATAACGCACACAGTGTTTGTTATGAAACATCAACTAAGGTCAATACATTCCAGTGGTTGGTCTTGAATGGTCGGAAATGGAATGGTCGGTCTTAAATATACAATTAACCCCTCCTTCACCTCCCAGGCTAGCGTGCAGTCATTCCCCTGTCTCGCCAGCATGGGGCAGCAGAGCTTTGGCCAGGTCGGGCTGCCCGCTTTTGACCAGGAGCTGAAGGAGCTGGCCCTGGGGACTCCTGGAGGCTCTCAGCTGGACGGAGCTGTGGGCAGGTGGGCAAGGGGAGCGCCGTCCTCCTCCGTCAGCTCCTCTGGCAGGCGGATCAGGAGCTCGTCTGAAAGAGGCTCAGTGGGGAGAGGCTGCTCAGGGGGAAACGTGCCTTGGGTTCACGAACAGGGGTGACACCCTAAAACGGGAAAATGCCTGCACCCTCCGTCCTCACAATGCATTTACTCAGCTGTCACAGCTAGCATATACATTCCGGTTTAGTATCTCGCTCAATTGCACGACAGCAGAGGATATCCTGGGATTTTAACCTGCGGCCTATTGGCCCCTGTGTCAATACGGAGCACAGATGGTCAGAGACATGCTTTTCTCCTGATGGATTTCTCTTACCTGTGTCCAGGCACAACGACATTCTTCTAGCACTCAGTGGTCAACTGATGGCTCTCACCCTCTACGGCAGGCAGAGAAAAACAAGGCTACAGGTCTGGCTCAAAGCAACATTTCTCAGCAGAAAAGCGCAGAAAAGCCAGCGTTCGCTCGCTGCAAATTATGCAATTGCTATGCCACCATTTAACCAAATATCTAAAAGAGAAAATGATGAAAGGCGCAGAAAATGAGTATTGTCATCATCAGGTCCAGCCTAGACTGAAAACCAGGCAGAAACTGTTTGATTGTTTTTCTCTTTATCTCAATTAGGGGACATCAATCGCTGCGCCAGATGGAACATCGTTTGAAGGGTCAAATTACGACGGGCTCCTGCTATGCCGTAATGGTCACACATCTACGGGTTTTCAATCAGTAATTTCCAGTAAAGATGCAGGAACAACAGGAAGCATAGCACATTCTGTCTCTCTCTCCCACTGACTTTCGTAGCTTACAGTATTAGGCATTTATTCATTTATGGATGCTTATGCATTTCTCAAAAGGGCCTTTAAATCCAACCTAGAACCTTCTGTTCCAACTTCCTAAACCCTGTTTCCAGCCAGGATTCTCTGATCTTTTTTTTTGTGTGCAGCCATTGTGTTGAACATTAACTAAAATGTTCGTGAAAACAGTCGTTTGTTTCCCAATTGGTTGCCGGACTCCTTCTGGGGTAACGATTGGTTGCTGTAGGATACGGATGCGCAGCGATTGGTTGGTCCCTGAAGCATGAGGTGTGCATGTGTGTTTCCTTCACTCCCGACGTACCGTACCTTCGGCAAGGTCAGCCGCAGCTTGCAGACCGGGGTCTGGAGTGAACAGTCGACGCTGGCGTCCAGCCCATCCCCGCCCAGAGTCAGCTGACCCTTTGTCAGCCTGTGGAAGATGGCCGTCCCTTTGAAGTGCGGGGAGCTGTGGTTCCCAAACTCGTCCACCTCTGAGAGGCTCAGAATCAGACGGTTCTTCCGCTGGCTGTGGAACGTGATTCTGATCGACCCGCCTCCACGTCCACCCTGTTCTGTGTAGCAAAATACACCCGTTTGAGTTTGTGGCATCAATAGAAACATAAACGAAAACATTCATAAACCTGTTTTCATATGAAAAAAAGAACCCCTGTACACCAAAGATGGTTACTGGGACAATGGATGCTCTTTTGGGGAGTTCTGGCCTCCTGAGTGTGCTGGTGGGCTAGTGTACATCCATCAAGCAACCACACTTACACAATGAAAGAAAGAACATTCACTGAGGATTCACACTTACACAATGAAAGAAAGAACATTCACTGAGGATCCACACTTTTCTCTCTCCCGCTGCGAAAGGGTTCATCGTGAGTGTAATTGAGTGTAAGCCCCAGCCAATGAGAGGGTCGGTGGCCCACCCGAGCACGTGACGTTCCCGCTAAAGGACACCTGCAGCTGCTTGTCTGAGGGCTCGGGGGGTCCGGTATACCCCTCGGCGCGAAGCCTGGCCACCTCCCAGCTCAGGTCCCGGCTGGGGACGAGCGCCACCACGGCCTGCCGGGGGTCCTCCCTCCCGCAGTACAGCACTACGGCCACCACGGTGCTGTGGATGGAGGCCTCCATCTCCTGGAGCAGCCCGACCAGCGGCGGGGGCTTGACCGAGGAAAGGAACCGCAGGACTCTTAACCTGGGGGGGGGGGGGGGCGTGTGGCACAGAAGAGTAACAGGTTTCACTTGTTCCAGACCCAGGAGAGTCCCAGGGCAAAAGGACAGCATCCCAGAGCCCTGAGAATCCACAGTCGGGTGGGCGTGGGGCACTCCCATTCTCCAGCACCCACAGTAGGCGTTGCCGACCTGCTGAAATAACGCACCTCCTGAGATTCTCGGTCACCTCGAAAGACACCAGCCCACTCTGAAGGTTCCGTATCGTCACCCCCTCCAGGACGGACCACTGCTCCTCTCTCCACCCCAGCAGGGCCAGGACCTCACACCGTGTTCCCCGCGACCCCGTCACAGAAAAGCACAAAAAGTGATCGCCCTTTCCGGACAGAAACCGGACACTAAAGGTGCATGAAAATTGTACATTGGATTTGGGTGAATATGGTACAAAGGAGAGAAAGCCATTGGATGATAAAAATGTTGCTATCAATTAAATGTTATGTATAAATATAGTAATTGCTCAAAAGCAATTTACATGTTTGAAATGTTACACGTATCCCTAGCAATTTACAGTTTTACACTAAAAATACATATGTTAGAACACTTCCTGAAGTAATTTGTAAGCTTGCAACAGTGATCCGACACCTGTGAAATAACTTTCCCGTCACAATCACTGTCAGCGCAGCACCGTGCCACCAGCTGCTTTAGCAAGCAGTTCTGTATCATCTGGCCCAAGTGTAGAGTGTGTTCGGCGGTGGGGACCGCGCGCGCCTCGCTGGCGGGCCCTCAGAGGGAACAGCACCGGTCATTCGGGAGGGCTCCGCCTCCCCCTCCACGCTCCTCTTGTCTGGGCCAGGGGGCCAGGGTGAGAGTGAGGGGCCTGCGGAGGCTCTGGGTGGAGGGTTGGGCCAGGTGCACCAGCGGGCTGGCGGACAGCACCACCTGATACGCTTTGTTCCTGGACTTCAGCACCGATAGGAAGGCTGCGTCCACTGGCTGCACCTGTACAGACCCAGGAGGAAACGGGCGTGGAAAAATAGGGGAAACAGAACAGGAAATGCAGAGATACAAAAGGGGAACTGTAATAAAAAACTGAGGGGCTCAAGACATAAGTGCCAACTTATAACCCAAGGGAAACAAAACCGTGCACAAGCAAAGGGCTTGGACAGTAACCGCATCATTTTCCAGCATTTAAT
>JAOVYW010005079.1:0-12561 GCA_025775045.1 Hiodon tergisus | reverse complement strand
ATGAACCTATCTTCATGCCCACAGACCCCCCCCCCCCCCCACACACACACACATAAAGCTGACCTTGAAAATCAGTCCCATACTGAATTTCACAGGGTATCCCAACACAAACATAACAGTGGAGAGTTGATATGTGGCCCTCATACTTTTGGGATAAAATCTAAATGTAAAAAAGTTCTATATAAATCTCTCATTAAAAAAAGCTTCAACTCTCCAATAAAACCAATAACGATGGTGGGTTTTCCACTTCCCGCTAGCTGCCAAGGACAATAACTCTATTGCACAATCCTCACCAGAGCCCCAAACAAACATAAATTATTTCAACAAATATTTCCAAGCCTCCGGATTGGGGTTTTTCCCCCCGAAACCATAAACAGAGTGGCCAGAGCCGTGTGGAGGGTTAAATGCTTCATGGAGCGGCAGATTGGAGGCCGGGAAGCTTCCCTTACAGTGCAACAGACAGGGGCTCGGCGGCTCACGGTCTGCGATGGCTTCATCGTGCAGATGCGCATGCCTACAAGTCACATTTCACCGTACTTTCAAGGCCTGATAAGGTTGGGGGGACAGACACGACTGGAGATGTGTGTCTACCTGGGGTCCTGGGGTTCACACCCCCCCACTTTCGACACTTTCGGGCTTTTCGAGGTGCAACGCACCCAGGCAAGGAGGAAAGAAATAACCGCATGGTACAGGCCAGCTTTATCTCGTGATGAACCACCTTGGGATGAGGGAAAAAGAAAACAGCTTATGCAACTTGATCCGAATGCACCGTCGTCCTTTCTTGCTCGGAACGAGCTCATTGCCCGGCGAAGTGCGTGCGTGCGATGGACAAACCAGCAGACGGGATAGATTCTGTGCTGTGCCCTTGCTAGGCTGCCTTTACTGCTCTGAAAGAAACATATTTACTTTGGCAGCGGGTTGGAAACGGATTTGAGATTTGAACTCGGAGGCTCAACTTAATCAGACCAACAGAGAATTGAGAGATATATGGTCTTAAAAGGGGAGAAAATCACTGAACGCACAATGTGCCTTTCCTATGAGCGTGTACTGCTGGATGGCAGAGACCAACAGAGGGAAGACCCCCAACAAAGACCTCTCCACGGCTCTCAGGGGTACATGGAGCCTCACGAGTGCCGAGCGTCTGAACCCGAGTCACCAAGCGGTCGAGAGAGAGTTAAATCCGCCTCTACGGTCACAAATTAGCAGAGGAATTTCCAGTAACTTTCCACAGCGTTGTGCAGACAAATATGTGCGAGTTTTGGTTGGCCAGCGCTGTGTGGGATTATCGGGTCTTAGAGCGCCTGCGGTTTCTCAGGGCAGGGACCAGAGTGGGGGGGGGGGGACGGACGGACCTGACCAGTGGCGATGGGGCTCAGTGTATCTGTATCTGAGGACTGTATGAAGCTTTTAGACCAAGCGGTGACCTGTAGTCCAGCCCACTGACCCAGCAGCATAATGAAGCCGCACCACCAATGGTCCTGGACGCTACTCCTATACCAAATGAAGAGCATGAAACTGTTTGAATGTTTTGAGAAGTTTAAATAGCCGCGGAGAAGGTATGTCTTCAGAGGAAATGACTAACAATCTGATGCATCTGCTTCACACTCCTTATTTAGCATGATCTATCCTTTTAATTTCCAAAGGACAAAGGGACAGGGAGCCAACCGGATGTCAGTCGATTCGGTCGCCACAGGAGGAACGCCGCCAGCGCGATGTTTACGAAAAGGCAACGTTGTGCCGGTCTAAAGGAAAACAGCCACTACTGTGGGGGACCGTCGTACAGAACGTACAGAACCTCCAGTCCTGCGGCAGCTCTGCGTTCCCGTAGGTGTTTACTCAGCCCCGTCCTCTCGCAAACGCGGCTCCCTGACTCCCCGGTTCCCTGGCTCGACACAGTGGGTTCATTATGCGCCGTTAAAAGCAGTCTTCAGGTTCTGGGATCGCCGGCCTGCCGTTGCCACTGGCAACGTGCACTTCAGTGGACAGCTCAGCGTGGGGTCGGTTTGTTCAAAATGAGAGTGAGGTCGGGGAGCGGCACGTGCCGGAGGCCCAAGGCCGGTAGTCCACCTCTCTCCACAAGAGCGGCTCTTCATTCGAGGCCACACTCTACAAATGCGCAGCATTTCCATTTTATTTCTCCCCCTCTCTCCTCAGCTCAGTCGGGAATGGCTCGCAACATCGAAACCCCTACTCATACCTGCTGATCCGGTGAAAAGAGTAGTGTCATTGGCCATCTATTGCTGAACGCCGATTAGTTAGGCCGGTTTATGACTAAATAAACTGCTGGCGCAAATGCCACAACCAAACCTGTTGATCCCAGCGGTCCGTTTTCACTCATGAACGCAAAAATCACGCATTATTCATTTTAGGGTGTCAAATTGCACCAGGGTTTTTGCTGAAAAACGGACCAGAAAAAGCCAGACGGTATAGGTTTTCCACATCAGTCAGATCCCTTTGCCAGGGTTCTTTCTGTTGTATGTCAAAGGTCACCGCTCTCTGTACAGACATACTGGGGGGGATCTTGACACAGGCCACAGTACTGCCTTGTTCAGACGATAGGAGTGGTGGGGGAAGCCAGTCACATGGTCAGGGAAGGCACAGGCAAGGAAAGGCAAGGAGATCAGGCCCTGAAATCATTTGCCCGGATTTACAACTGATCCACACACAGGCACACACACACACACACACACACACACACACACACACACACACACACACACACACACACACACACACACACACACACCTCGGCAAGCATCTCGCACCTACTGAGGGTACTTACCGTTCTTACTGGGTTCCACAAGTGCCCACCAGCTTTACCTCCTTACACTGATCATGTGTTGGTTTCTTTGTGTGGGGCCTCAGCTGCGTGGCATATATTACACTGCTACTATATGTGCGGAAAAAAACAAACATCAAACAGCAACCAGTGCCGTCATATGTCATTTCAAAGACTATGATATACAATACAGCCCCCTCAAACTGGTGCCGAGCTTGTCACAGTGAAATTCTTCACAGTCTGATATACATTAAATCCTGATTAAGGGGTTAAAAAAAACCCTTTACTGGCCTAAACAGTGGCTTTTTAACATCCAGAACCAAAATCCACCACTGCACTTTAGCGCAGGCGTTTGGGTTGGTGTCAGTGCTCCTGACCTGAAAAGAGCTATCCTGAGTAGGAGGTCTTGGGTTTCAAAGGAGCGCGTCTCCTGACATGCGAATGTCATCCCAGCATCCACTCCATTCCACCGCTCTCCCTCGCTCTCTCTCTCCAAGGTCTAAACTCCACTGATCTTTAAAAATATACACCCGCGTATAACGCTTCGCTGAAGGTGCCGTTCGGGCCGAATGCTATTACAGAGGGTTATGGCCTCCCCAGTTTCTCTATTTATTTTCTAAATCAGCAGCGTTCACACAAACATACTGCCTGCACTGCACCGCGAAGCTCAGCTCTTACACAAGTAGTTCCCTATTAAATTCCCAGAGGCTAGCATCTGCTGCTCCATTTGGGTGACCACGACAGGGCAGTAACAGCAAACAGCAGCGGACACAGTGGGTCACAATAACAACATTAGCAGCAATGAGGACTGGATGAAGTATCACAAGAGGTTCACACATGGATTAGCCAAAAAAGCATTGACGCTAACAATAATGAGTATCAACCAGGGAAACAAATCTTTAGCACATAAATACTGCCGGCACATAACCAGACATACATCTGTATTCTAGACAAATGGACGAACGACGAGTTCTCAGACCTATGGTGCGATCAGAGGCTCGAGGCTAAAGACTGCCCAACTGAGAACAAGCCCTCGGACGGGCAGAATGAGACTCAAACCTAGTGTTATTGTAGCTGTTTGGCTGCCTGGCAGATGTTCTTAACCAGCGCATTATCCACCTGCATAATTACTCAATTCCCTCAGCCAGCAGGGCCCCTACTGTGAGCTTGAACCCACACTGTCCTGGTGGGATAGTGGGATACTTTAACCACTTATTCACCTGCCATCCTAATGAGCCCCACACAGGCACATTTTTCATGGGTTTTTTCCCACTCGACGTGTTGACATGTCTGCACTGACTCCCCCATTCTGCTGATAGAGTGGTTCTCTATCAATTTAACTAAATGTAATACAAGTATTACTACTACTACTACTACTACTACTACTACTACTACTAAGCAATAACACATACAAAAATAATACGTGCAAGTATTGGAGCCCTTTGAAATGTACATATCGATACATACACAATTCTAACACGGTTATTTATCTGTAATTTAAGTGTCTTTGCTTTTTGTTATATCAACAAAAAAAAAAAACACAATGAGGAACTGCTTAAGCAGTCTCAGTTTATAGGAATGGCGTTTTCATGTGGATGGTGTTTCCCAGGGAGGGAGACAAAACGACTGCTCTCAGTCCAGTCCAGAGTTCAGAACGATTGTGGGACTTCAATTCAAAAGCCAAGTCCTGAACAAGGGAGATTACCTAATCAATTCCTCAACGGAGAGCAGGGAGCTACCTGCGCTAAAAAGGGTTATGGTGTATTTGCCCTCGGCTCGGTCAGAGAGACCGGGGACGGAGGGGCACCCGCGGGTCGAATGCATTTCTCCGTCACTCATCTGACATCGTTGCCCTTTGCTGAGGCCGGCCTCTCTCACGGAGGCCTTCAAACACCTGCCGCGCCTCTCCCTTTCATCATCCTCAACGCCATTCTGAGCGGAGAGGGTTGAATGCAAAATTTTTCGAAACAAGAGTTTCAAATTGAACTATTTGTTTATCGAAAAAAATCAAAACAACAACAGTAAAACGATCATTGCAACGCTCCTATTCTTTAGCTCAGTTTAAACAGTTAAATGAATACATTCTTCTAATGATCTTGGGTGGGTCTGTGGAGTTTCATATCAATATGATAGAGTGGTTCACATATCTGTTTTGGTTAGATGCCCAAGAAGGACATTGACTAAATATTTTTTGTGACATCATTTTTGTGACCTGAGGCCGGGCTCGGCCTGGGTTGCATGCTGTGCTGCCCTGACACATGGTGTGCCAGACACATCCCGGCTTCCGCTCCTCTCGCCAAGCGCTGGTGGGATGGAGACTGGCCCACCCTCGGATTTTCTCAGGCACGGCCTCTGGCTAGTGTCACCCGGTCCGCAGACAATCAAAACACGGCCACTTTTCAAAGGGCTTTCCATGCCATGTACACTCGCCCCTGGAACCCGGCCTCAGCTTGCTGTTTACTCGCTTTCCGTCTCTTTTAAAGACATCATCTTCGCTTGAGCGCCACTCAAGACTTTTTTCCATTAAGTCAGAGCTGGGCTTGGTCCCACATACCTTCCGAGAGCGAAAAAAGGAAAAGAAAACAGGGAGCTTAATGGATGCTGACGCTGCTCCAGAACGCTCAATGATGCAACACGAGATACTGGCCTGGCCCATACCAAACGCGGGTTCTCTTCGCGTAGTCTGTCAACGACCCATTCGAGCTCTTCCTTCCTTAAATGACGCCGGCCCCCGAAAGAGAAGGCCCGCTAAAGGGGTGTCCCGAGGGCCAGTCGACCCTTACTGCTCCCGCAATGAAAAAACGGCGGGAAAACACAACGGGCTGAAATACATCACTACAACACAATACGGGGACGGCGAGGCCCGTCGGCAGCGCCGCAGTGATCACTTTGCTCCACTGCGTGATCGCGACAGCCGAGCACATAAACATAAATGCTCCCCTCCATTAGCCACCTCCGAGCATCACATCGTCAGCCAGCCCATGAGGACGAGAGAGAGGGGGAGAGGGACAGAGTGCGGTAGTGAGAGTTTCCTTACTATTTTAAGAGTTGTAATTAGCAGGTACGCTCTGCACTGGTGGAGCAGGGGATGGCAGGCTCCCTGCATCACTGCAGCCTCTTCCAAGCGACTAAGTATGCACTATGCTGCCAATTCCAACTGAATCATGAGACATGTGCCATCTTAGGAGCAATCAACGGGCAATCAATGCCTTCCCTCGCACGCTGCCGAACGGCGCATCCCGTGGCGCGACGCCGCTTGTCAAAAGCAAAGCTCACTCCGACTCATTAATCTGAGGGCGGTCGGGAGTATGGCAGGATTGTATGGTATTGTGTCGGAGTTCAGCTTTCACACCCAGTGATGAGTCGCGCTATGACGACACGCTCTGACGACACGCTCTGACGGGGAGGTATGGGGTAGCCTAGTGTGGCCGGGCAATACCAGCTGACCACGGTGACAGTGCGACAGCACCTTAAAGACGAAATACCACAGCTGCTGGAAGACAGATCGCCATTTGATCTCTGTAAGTCATCAAACAGGTGCGAGACCAATCTGCCCATTATTAACACAATAAACGTGGACGATCTAATAAAAGGTCATTCATGCAGCCATGGCCGGATTAACAAACAGACAAATGGGACTAGTGACCAGGAGCCTCCGACCGCCCAGGGGCCCAAACTTTGTTAATCCAACCATGCATGCAGTACCATGCATTCAACCCAGTATCATGAAAATAACATTGTTCTTGAGACTATATTCACACCCCCGGTTATACCTCATGGATAAAGATTAACTTACTTTCACGTCTATTTTATCCAATGTGGGGAATGTTTTTCTTCACTACAAAAAGTTACTCTTTGCATTCCTTGCAACCTCCACCCTCTCTCGCGCAGGTCCTAAAAACAAAACTCATGGATAAACGTGAGAAAACTCATGGATAAATAATGCAAAATAATGCAAAAATCTATCATAATGATGCATAAACAGGGCACGGAAAGTGTGTTGATTGCAGGTTGATGCATCCTCACATTACTTTAATTTAGAACTTGACAGAATACAGAACGTTTACAATGTTTTTGACACCCATGTCCCAGCTGTTTCTAATGGCTTTCCAGGCACTTCAGAGAGGAGACTCTCTACCTGCCCAAAAAAAAAAAGGGCGAAGGCAGGAACGGTGTGGCACTCATGGACGTGACGGAGTGTTGCTGCGGCGCCTCATAGATGGAGACAAGGAGTGCAGGCCGTGAGAGACCTTGATGCCGTAGGAAGGGATCAGGGAAAGGGGGTCCACCAAGCGACGGTAGCCCCGAGGCAGAGCAAGGGAGTGCAATCTGGGGGGGTGGGGGGTTAGGCGGTGAGGCCACCCAGATGACTGGCTTGTTCCCCTGTTAAGACTCTACATGCCTGTGCAGAGTGCAGAACTCTGAGCGTATATCCTTTAACAGGCAAACTGGCCAGGAGAAGAGCCTATTAATCCTGTGAGCTGAATGGAGGCACTGTACACAAGTGGCACAGAGAGAGAGATCTCTGTCCCCCGAACCCTCAGTCACCACTCTTTGACACACTCTCGGGAAACTCAAAACCTACTAAGTTACACATATTGACATAAGCCATTGCAAAAAAGAGAAAAGGGGAAGCGTTTATATGCAAGCCCTTTTGCTTTTTTACATTATCTGGACAGTTCTATGAGCATTTAGTTTGAGCTCCTTCTCCTTAACATGGATGTGTTGGTTAAAAAAACACATTTATAATTTGAACTATACTGCCAATGGGAGGTGCTGAAGGTCTTAAAGTTAAGAACACTAGGTCTAGAAGCCCCCTAGACTCCTATCTCCTCCTGTCCCCTATCAAACTGCACACTTAAGAACTACTTTTAGTAAGTGCGGCATGCATTTCTTTTACACACATTTTCCAGACAGTCAGAAAAGTAGTTAGTAGAATTCTTCTGTCCCTCTTCATTCTTGAGGACCAACACATCTGTAAAAAAATATCTTGTCTAAATACTGTAGAGATTAAGGATTTAAGAGGTATTGCTCTTAACTTTTGAGCACATCAGATGACAAGCAATATTAAATAACAAAAGTTATTTATAGTGTCCTGGCTTAAAACGTGAATCAATGCATATTTAATTTCAGGAAGGTATTTCTGTCTAAAGGAAAACCAGAAAATAAATCATGCTTTTTTCTGGAAAGAAATGAGTTCATCTACAGGGCATAGATCTGAGAAGGACAGAGAGAGACCAACTGACTGACCCACCCCCAAAAAGGCTCAATGCCTCTTCTGGGTTTTTGATGCAGTGGACCATCAGTTTCTTCTTGCATATCGTTGTTAGTGGAATCTTTAGACAAAAGACTTTAGACTATCCCCCCGCCCCACTAAAGTGATCTACAGTCCTTCAACTAGGGGCCTCCATCTAGCAGTGTGACTTTCCAGATAGACCCAGGAAACCAGTGGAATTATGGCTCTCCATAAACATGAATGAGGGTGAACTGCATAAATATTTTAAAAGCTGTGAACTTCAACCTCAGTAGGGGTTTTGGAATTACTATGTTTTTGTAGAAAAAGATTGACAGATAGATAACTAGCAAGCAAGATTCAGCAACATTCACGCAGTTAAAAAAGTTAATTGTGACATTGGGGCCCCCTTCCTCAGTCAGTACTCTGCGGAAATTACGTTCACCTCTGTATGTATGCGTTTTTATCCTGGACCTAGACAAATACTGTCCTAGGGATTTCATTTTGAACCATATGATAACTCGACACACATTCCAATACACGTGTAAGAAACAATTACTGAGAACCAAATACATTTGCATCGTCCTGGTACACTGTCTTGAAAACATATCGCTTTAGACCCCCTTTCTCTTCTTTTTCAATCATATACTATAACCATATTTGACACTCGCGACAACCCTCCCCTAAGTAATTCGATGTTTTGCATATGCTAGGCAAGACAGGCTCTGCCCCCAAAAAACCCAACCGTCACTGCTGATTGTAACAAGATAATCCTGCCCCTTGTGTGATACCAGAGATATAGGTGAGGTAGTAGTATTAAACAAAACCAGTAGATTAATTTCCTATTCTGTGCTCTGCTGCTGTTGCCTTGAATTTAATCTGATACTTTGGATACTTAATCCAAATTGCTTCAGTTACAGGTATCTAATGAATTAAATTCGGTGTAAGATTATTGTTTAGTCCAGCCTTTGTATTAAGGTTTAAGATTTTGTTCAATTTTGTATTATATTGTTTGTTTACTATTGAAAACTCAATACACTAACACGAATATCAACATTAAGACCCTTAATAATAATAAGACTCCCTTAGATCTGAAAAACTGTCTGGAAAGACATTCTACCAGCTCTTTACACTTCCATCGACAGCTGCCATTAAAAGCCTTCATTAAAGGTTTAAAAGTTCACCATGGAATCAATAAACTTATGCGAGCGTCAGGCTGCCTTGCTATTCAAGAACGCGGAAACATGTCCAAAGGCAACACAGAAATGTGTATCTTACCGATTTCTAACATGGTGCCTCACAAGGTGGGTTTTTTTCTGTGTATGTGTACTTTCTTTTCCATGGCTTCTGCTCTCACATTTGTCCCAAGGCTTAAAGAAATAATTCCCTAGGTTTTTTTCCGGCCGTCCTTATGTTTTGCAAGCTGCCTGTTTATGTAAGAAGATTCGGTGGAAGGCTCACTATAAGAACGTATCAATGCTTTTATTCTCTTATTTGACATTCTAGTTGGTCTTTCTGAGTACACTCCCTAGGGTAATGCATAGAAAAACAATTTAGCTAATTACATAGCCCATATCAACTGAGCTGTTTTGAGTATTTTGCAACTCCACGGTCAGTACAGACGTAATGGCTTAACCTTCTTGACTTCAAGTAAGTGCCCAGTCCATACAAATATAACAACAACATCCTGCTTCACGGTATGAAAATTTGTTTGCAGGCGATTCCCAGACCCTTATTTACTGCCTGACTGTGGCTGCCTGCTTAGCACAACCACACATTATCGATGTAATATAACACCTATGCCTTCCATACAGTTATTAAATTGGGGTGGTTCCAGAATTTTCTAGGACAAATAACAGTAAAACCAAGGTTCCTACCTACATGTGTTTGTCTTAATGCATGATACAAAATGTGTCTATATACAGAGGATTTTGGAAGAACTGTTCCACCCCTCCCCACCCCAAGATTGAGACCAATCTCTGATAAAGACTCCCATACTCGAAAAAGACTGTAAACTAAAATACTCAAAATAGACAAAAGGACAGAACTTCTTTACTTCCTTCCTGTAGGTTTTGACGCAAGAGAGAACAGCAAACAGCAAACAGCAATAACAACACAGCCTTACAGCGAAAATGAAAAAATGAAAACCACAACTTACTGTCTGGCAGAGAAGAAAAAGGTCTTTTTAGTTCCCCCACCCTTAATTAATAGAGGGACTTATTCATTAAGAGGGACTAAGTATGAAAAATTATTGTGATTTTACTTATCTACCTATCATTTACATATATATATATATATATAAAATTTCAATTAACAGTGATCCACCTTTAGACATGCCCAACTTGAAAACCTGCAAAAGCTTTTCTCCTAAACAAACTTTTTATTTGATTTAGTGATAACACAGTAAGTCCTATTGAAGAAAATTCGACTGTTTTGTTGGGTAGATACATGCTACAATTCAAAACTCAAATCAAATCACGCAATTTTGCCCAGCTTTTCTGGAGGAATTTTTCTTAAAATATTGTATTCGAAGATATTTTAAATAACGGTAGAATAATACCAATGCTAATTAAAAGACTTAGATTAAATTAAAAACATTATTTAATTTAAGGACGTTTTTAAAGACATTTTAAAGTAAAATCAATGAAAATAAAGAAAGGCATCATAATATCACAGGAGCAACAGGTAAAAAGTAAGTTAATTAACTTCTCACTAAATGCGAACAACTTCCCTGTATTACCTATATTGTTTAATATTAGGCAAAACATTCTTAGAATACAAAATACCAAATCGGAACGCACTGGGTACTTACACAAAGGCATGGTAAATGAACGCCCAAGCGCGCGGTCTCTCCAGGACGTTATACAGGTAATTCTGAAGCCTCCTGTAGCGCACGTTTCTTCGGCCGCTCTGCGCGCTGTAGGTGAGAGGTTTTCCAAGAAGGCTTAGACGGGCACCCTGCTTTCCCCTCAGGTTCTCCGCAACCCCTGCACCTGTTGTGGCAGAAGACCCAGACGCGGCCGACAGTAAGCCGTCTCCTGCCCTTGACGCGTTGTTCATCATTCTTCGACCCGACTCCACATCTTTCAAGCCATAGCCCTCAGCGCGGTGCCCCGGAGATGTCTTCATCCAGTGCCCAGAGCCGCCTTCATCTCCGCTGTGATTGCGGGGCATGGCATCACCAGCTTTAGGTGGGAGGGCGCTGCGTCTTTTGGGGTCATGCACATATAACTAGGGTTGAACAGAGTGAGCCCACAATTGCAAAATAAAAATATAAAAATACAACACTTTTCCCGATTTTTTTAAAACTTAAACATTACACAAAAAATATAGATAACATATTTAGGCGCCCGTCTTGTTTTACATCTGCTTCACCGATTAATATCACTCTGTTCTTGAGCTCAGACTATTCCGATAAATTGTGGAAAGCGTTGCTAAATCTACAGAGCTGATGCTATCCGAGAGAAACAGTTAAAGATTGGTTTTTGAGGGAGTGTCACTATCTCCTGGGTTGATATTTAGTGAGGGGGAGGGAGTCCCAACAGACCTGTGGGTCTCTTGGTCAGCAAACTCACTTTGCTTAGAGTGGCAAACACGCGCACAGGAAGTGTGTTGTATAGTAGATCAATTGTGAAACCGAGACGAACACATGAGTCAAGTGCAAGCTGTTGCTTTCAATCCAAATGTCTGCTCAACAGTCGTTGTGTTTGTCATTCTGTTTCGTTTTAGATTGAGAATTACGAAATACAATAATAGTATTAAATTTAAACATTAAAATTGTAAACAAACCCGCGCAACAATAAAGATCAAAAAACGTAATCATTATTCATTTGCAAAGTCCCACCTTATTATGTTAGATTATTAGATGTTTATTTAATATTTTCTCCTGTATTGAATATACTTAAGCTTAAAATAAGCTTAAATTGAAAATCGTGCTTTTCACGATCAGTTCGTATTCCAGTAGGTTTATTTTCTCTCTCATTTAAAACACATAATAATGCGCCGTTTGGTTTGCCTTTATGTGGTCTTGGACTTCGTTTATTGCGCCAAATTCCGTATGAGTCTTGTGTAAAAAGAGTAATAAAAGCAGGATAAAGTTTCCATTCTCCGTTCTGAAGTTGAGAGGAAAGCAAGAAAGCAGGTACTTGTTATCGGCAACGGATATTGATACGGTCGTTGTCTACTTACATACGAGAATCAGCCCCATTCTTGTTAAGGCTTTTTAAAACAGGAAAATGATTCAGTGAGTGCGAATCAGTCTCATAGAGACCTGTCCTTCTGCAAAGCAGTCTCTTTGTTTTCATAAAAAAAATGTAATTTCGTTCCTATTTTCTTTCTCGTGTTTTTTTCTTTCTTTTCTTTTTGGTATTTCCAGTGTTATGCTTGTATCAGTTCCTCTATTATACGACAGAGAGCTTCGGTGCCAGTGACCACGTGATTGCCACTGAAATAAAACGCAAACTGAATGAAGGCAACTCGGTAACACCAACTGTAGGTAATACCGAAGCCGACCAGCATGGGGCAGGTGTTGGGAAATTACTTTGAGGGG
>JAOVYW010005077.1:0-12562 GCA_025775045.1 Hiodon tergisus | reverse complement strand
TTTTAACAATTTTGTTTTGTATTAAGCATTGCGTTAATGGTATGCAAAGTCTGAGTTTCCGTTATATTACGACTGTTCTTGGTAATGTCCAAAATTGGTCCTATGGGTCATAGAATTGTTGGAAACAGTTGAGGTCTGCATACTAATAAAAGGATATGCAAAGGTATCATGACCTAGGAAGGTTTCATATAGGAACATTTGGATCCACAGGTTATTTACGTTTACGTTTACATTTTACATTTTATTCATCTTATCCAGAGCGACTTACAAAACTGCTGTAGTTTCAGGGTTCAGGTGCAATACAAAACTGAGCTATCTTGCTCTATTGACAATGACTGAGAGCTGGTATAAGACTAATGCTGCATAGAGATAACATATCAATAAACATGCTTAACCAACACAAAATCTACCCGTCACATTCTATACCTAAGCCTCAAAATGAGTAAACAGCAAGCAGTATTCCAAGCATGTTTAACTTTTATTGTAAGGAGAACTCTGCACCCTGAACACATTACATTTATTGTGAACTTATGGCTATCAATCTTTACTGGGAATCAGAAAATAGCACAATATGCTGATATAGAGCTTTCTAGCAGCAAACTGTCTGATATCATTGATATAAATCAACACCAAGATTGTCAAAGTATTTTACTATTTCTATTATATATTTTTCTGCAAAAAAATCCAGTAAAATTGCAGGCGTATTTGCATTTTTCACGGCTAATAAATCTGTGCGCGGGGCATTACCCGAAAAGATTGTCAATTACATACAAAGAAACCCGCGTAAGTTTGCAAATAGTCATGCAGCATTTTGGTTTTTGACAGCGCAGTTCCAAATTATTAGCCGACAGTTCCTTCTTTAAAACTGTAAATTGATTGAAATACAGATCCTCACTTGAATCTTAAGTACATGACTGAATTAAAACATCTCTCACACACTTATTAAAAGATACATCCTTACAATCCTATGCATTATTCAGTTATTTAACTCAAACTTCTGTTTATCTTCTTTAAACATTATATAAAATATAAGAAATGTATAAATGTTGTTTACCTTCTGCTTGCTTTAGGGAAGTCTATAACTGTAGGAAAAAAACCTTATGAGAAAATTCCTGCTTACCCAAATAGCTTTAAGGCTGTTTTGCACTAAATGGAATGTTTAAAAACAGAAACCCCATTCAAGTTTTGAGAATATGTAGGAGGACAAAGTCGTTTCCTGTTCACATGGGACAGCTAACAATTGTTGGGAGACGGCCCTGACATAGTCAAAAACTTGCATAGTTTTCTCAATAACCATCATGTTTTCTAATTCCTAAATATTCAACTTATTGGTTTATGTATTTTTTTTTTTTAATTCTTGTACCACTTCGAAAATTAATTAACCTCTTCACAAAACACCTTTCAAACCAGGGCAAAATGAACCAGTATGTGTAATAAATACAGTGCTCCCAGAAGGTGTTAACACCTATCTGACTCTACAGTCAGGTTTTTGTGCAATACCAAGGCAAGAGCATTTTTTTCATAAATTTGGAATTGACAGTCATTTTAAACATTTTCTCCCCAGTTCCTCGTCAGTTGTACCACTGCATTTTAGCTCATCCAATCCTAGTCACTTTCACGGCACCCGTCTCTTTTTGTGAGATGTTCAGCACTGATTGGGGAGAGCCACAACCCTCTCAATGGCCCTGCCAGGCTGCAGAAGATGCTCTCAAGCGCTGATAAGCCCTGTCAATTTAAACCACCCCAGCCCAGGCGGTGCTCTGCTCGAAAACAGCTAATCACATGTGCTGGATTCAAACAGGAAAACTCCAGCTCATAGGGCTCAGTGGGGAAAGCACTGACTGTGCCACTTGAGAGGTCCAGACGACTCATTTCTATAGACTCACAGATCAAATCTTGGATTAATTTAAGTAAGGAGTTGAATTGTGTTCCTGCTTTGATGAATGCACTGCTCCGAGCATCATCAAAAAAATTTAATAGCTGGATATAGTAAGCTATACAGGCTTAAACATCAATCCCTGCAGATCCCTGCTGAACAAAAACTGCCCTCCGTACAGTAGCTGATAATAATTAAATAAATATTAGTATCACAACCTGATCTCAAGCATCCGGCAGTCCAACGCCAGTTACATGCCTGATTTTACCATCAACTTAAACGTACAATGCGATGATATCAGCGTATTTCAGAGCAAAATAATATTAAACATTTTAAATAGATATCAAGTTCACCTATGCCCATGGATTTCATCAAATGTGCTTGTGGATGCCATCATTGTTAAACGTTTTTAAATATAAAATTTAGCATTTAGACTTAATACTGATTA
The DNA here is from genome assembly GCA_025775045.1 of Hiodon tergisus. NCBI lineage: Eukaryota > Metazoa > Chordata > Actinopteri > Hiodontiformes > Hiodontidae > Hiodon > Hiodon tergisus. The sequence continues at coordinate 10,238 of JAOVYW010005077.1, read as the reverse complement.
AATTTTTTATGTTGTAGATTTAGTTAAATCTTTGTATCATGTACAGAAATTATGAAAACAATGAACTTTTTCAGCGACTTTCAAATGAATTTGAGGAATGGGGGCCATCAGCCTATAGGCAAGGCCTGCATCATAACATTGACTTTCCGGCTAATCACTAATTAGAAGCCTGGTTCATTGCTTGATTAGTGGGAGGACCGGGAATTCAACTGGCTCTATTACCTCATCAGGGAGAAGGCCAGCCAGCCACTGCACCTGCTGCACATAATCGCTGAACACAAAGCGGAAAACCAAAAATAAAAATAAAAACTTTAAAGTTTAAAGTGGTTATCTACAATGCTTAAAGCTGCCTTGACTCTACGTCTCCAGAGCTCAAATACCATAATTCAATTCCAAACGAAGCATCCTCGCATTTCACATCTGTAAAAAAAGCGGTGGGGCGCACCTGAATTACCATGGAGCCAATCCCACCAGCACAGTGTTATGAATTCTGAGTATCGCGTGGATTTTGTCCATCATAGCCCCAATTATGTGAACACGAGAAGGTGAGTAAGTCCCGCTATAGACCTGGCAACAACTCCCTCAGTTCTCATATGTAATAATTGGTTATCTTCAGAGCCACAGGGACTTTTTGATGAGGAACATAATCAACTTTTGAGTAGCAATAAACGTTTGACTTGTGAAAAGTTCACAGCTGGAGAACTTGTGCTTGCTTGTTATTTAGAGAACTTTCGTCCATTTCAGACAACTAAGGCGCTTTGCATTGCGCTCTATGTCTCCCTCCTCACATCTTTAAAGCAAACTTAAAAAAACTTCTAAAAATCCACACAGACAGATTTATCACTGCCGTAACAGAAGCAACCCTTCAGACCGTGGCACTTTTCCCAGTCACTTCCATTACACCGCCATGAAAACAGGGGTTTAAAATTACAGCAAAGAGCTTCTGTCAAACAACAGGAGTGGCACTGACTGGAAAATGATGATATGGGCATGGTGCCGTTAAAAACTAAACAAGCTTCAAAGGACATTTGTCTGTCATCCAGCCTCCTTTTAACAATTTTATCCTGGACATCCAATTCGGAACGATATTCCTTGATCCATTAGTCACGATTGTTTGACAAAGCCGATGACAGACAACAAAAGAAACCTGGCTTGTGTTCTGCCATCTTATGGTATCTTTGCAAATTTGTCAATTTGCTCCTGGGAGCTGCAGTAGTGTAAAGGACTGCTTTAGCCAACAAACACTAAATATAGTGGCTCTGACACGTCTGCATTACTGTGTGATGGAGAGAACTGGCGGCAGTCAACCTCTAGCGGCATCACAATAGGAAAATAAGAAATTTAAACAGCACACAGGAACAGTAATAAAATTAATCTTAAGGGTAATTTAGCCTGTTTGGATGGGCAAGCAGTGATCCGCAGCAGGTCTTTGCTGGAGAGAAGCATTCATTTAAATGCAAATGCATTGTATTTAGAGATAAACTATCATTAAAGAGATAAATTAGAGATAAACCATTACATCATGTTTGCTTTGAATCAATTTGAGAATTCTAACATTTAAAATATCTATATAAAATTTTGGTTCCTTACTCCTTAGGTTCCTTTGTTATGAAGGAAATAGACGAAAGTTAAAACAATACATTAAAACCGTGTAGTCTGAAACCCTGCAAGTGAGAGCAGTAAGAGAAAAAGCCACATATTTTACCCACTGGGTTCTCTTTGCTAACTCCCACTCGCTCTCTATTCCTGTGGCTACAACAACATCAAAATAAACAGATACTTTAGAAGGTTACGGTATGCATATCACATTTGTCGCTGTGCTGGAGGTTTAATGACTCCTGTGTTATTCAGATCATATTCCTAAGCTTGCTAACCCACCCACACACACACACACACACACTTTTCAACAATCATCTGGAGATTTTTACATGTCATTCCAGATAAATGCCTGATGACACTAACAATGGCACTCACACACTCACAGCAGACAATCAGCCCTTTATGGTGTCTCATATCAGCAGAGACACGTATTCAAAAATCACCTCAATGTGAAATCTCTCCCCATTATATCTATTCTGTAAGGAAGACAACACTTTTCAGTGAATCTCCCATATATAAAATGTTTTTTTCAAACACACAAAAGTGCATGGAGGGACATAGCTCAAACATCTGATTCTTTCCAGTTATTTCCAAGGGCGAACGGGTGTTGAGTCACTTGAACACAGATAAACAGTTTTAATATACCTTTAACTATATAAGAGTAGCGGGATTGTGGTGTTTGTGGAGAGAATTGTTAATATAAATGCAAATGGAATGTATTTAAGGATTTAAACTAACAATTTATTTATTCAGTATTAATGGAGACTGAATATTTTATTTTATTTATTCCTTTATTATTATTTTCCTCCTTTATATAAAACGTACAAGGAGGGGCATAGGTGCTTGGAGGGGCATAGCATAAACATCTCGGATTCTTTCCAGTTGTTTCCAAGGGCGAAGGGGTGTTGAGCCTCTTGAACACAGATTTATGGTTTTAATACAACTGAGGGTGACACCTTTAATTACTTAAGAGTACCGAGACAGAAATGTTTGTTTTGACCTGATCTCCGAGTTCTCAGAAGCAAAGTAAGGTAAAGTAAGGTTTTCTCGAATGAATCATACAGCTCAAAGGGAACATTTTTGGGGGACTGTTAGGAAGGTTTATTTCATCCATTGATTTGCACAATAGTCTTCCCCAGTGGGCGGGGATGACTGAAAGTGATTACATCTTGAATGCCGGGTGACGAACAGATGACAAGATGGACAGCGGAAGAGAAAAGGAGAAAGGAGAAAACTGGTTGATGCGCCAATACTAAAAAAATGAGGCACTGTCTGCAAAGACACCACTGGAGAAATATCGATGAGTCTATGCCTCAAAAAGTCAGTCTCATAAGTTTAGCTGCCAGCTGATAGTTTGTATAACCAGATATTGAGCTACACTTGCGAGATCGATCGATTCAGAAGTGAACCCCACCTTGATGCATCTGCCCAGTTTCATACAATGGCACGATCACACTGGCTACCAAGGGAAATAGTCAGAGAAGCACCCAGGAGGCCAATGGTAACTCTGAAGGAGCTGGAGGGATCCACAGCTGAGATGGGAGAAACCGTCCATGGGACAAATATAACACGGGCACTCAACAAAGCTGGGCTTCGTGGACTCGTGGCAAGAGGAACTCCATTGCTGAAAACAACCCATAGCAGGTCCTGTTTGGATTTTGCCAAAAAGACACAGCAAAGAGAAAGATGTTGACATTTTTGGCCTTAGCGCAAAACGCTATGTGTGGCGCAAACCAATACTGCTCATCACCCTGAGAACATCATCCCCAGACGAAAGCGTGGTGGCAGTAGAATAATGTTGTGGGGATGCTTTTCAGCGGTTTGGGGCTGGGAAACCATTCGGGATTGAGGGCAAGATGAATGGAGCCAAATACAGGAAAATTCTGGAGGACAACCTGTTTCAGTCTCCAAGACACCTGAGGCTGGGGCGGAGCACACAGCCACACTACCCTGCACACACAGCCACACTACCCTGCACACACAGCCACACTACCCTGCACACACAGCCACACTACCCTACACACACAGCCACACTACCCTGCACACACAGCCACACTACCCTGCACACACAGCCACACTACCCTACACACACAGCCACACTACCCTACACACACAGCCACACTACCCTACACACACAGCCACACTACACTGGAGTGATTTAAAACCAAGAACCTGAATGTTTTAGAATGGCCAGACCTCAATTTGATTGAGAATCTGTGGAAAGTCTTAAAAATTGCAGTCCACCAAAGGTCCCCGTCCAACCTGACAGAGCTTGAGCAATATTGCATGGCAGAATTCAATTGCAGGATCCAGAAGTGCAAAGTTGGTAGAGACATACCCCAAAATACTAACAGCTGTAATTGCAGCCAAATGTGGCTGTATCAAGTATTGACTCAGGAGGGTTAATACTTATTTAACCAACAAATGTCTGTAAACACGATAACAATAGCAAATGGTGAAAAAATCCCAATAAAATCCAATGTAATTCCGAGCTGTAACGCTAGAAAATGTGGAAGCTTCCAAGGAGGGTCAAAACCTACGCAAGGCGCTGTATTTAACTGTTCTGAACCTAAGGCTTTATGCATTAGAGCATTAAATAACTATCGTCCAGCTTTGCCAAGTGGCATCAATGTCCCACCCTGTGGAGACATGTTTGTGGGTCAGTTTTAGTTCCAGATAATCATTTTCCCATAAAGGAACCAACCCTTTACTTCACAAATGATATCTACATTTTCTTTAACAAAATGCTATTTAACTGAATGACAATTAAGTTTTTTTTATTTGTAATTACCAATAATTTTTTATAGCTTTTTCTTCACAGTTTAGAAATGCTAATTTTGTACTGCAGTTCATGCTGCTACAACCACCACACACAGGGAGCGTGTCGGAGTACTACTACACTCACTCAATCCGATATTCAAGCCCTGTGCACAATACAATCACAAGTACTATTCCTCGTGAAAACTTGTAATTGTAATGAATAACGTCAAAGAGATTTGAGTGGACAAAATTTTTTTACTGCAGTGGGAATGATTTCTCTTTCTTGTGCGTATTACCTTTATGATTAGGAGTTACAAAGGCAAAAGAATTCACAAAGAAAAGGGTTCCAGTTGTTTTATCAGTTGCCCCTGGACAAATTCCTTGTTTAGATATCCTTGTTTGGCGGAGGGCTTATTTGTTTTTATTGAGGTGTGTTTTGGACCGCAGGCGGAAAGTTCAGTTATAATTGTGATAACTGAAGATTGTGTGATTGATATTATTTCCTTGATTTTTCTGGGGATAACTGACTCACCTTTGCATGTTTCATTAACTGTAAGTGCTGTTAGGTTTTGGCAAACCTTCTCAAACCTCGTCGTAGAAAGTCATTTACATTTTTAAATCCATATATATTAAAAAATACATATCTTAAAATACTATTTTTTTACTCCAAGTCCAAGGGCTATAATTAACTTTTGATGATTATTAAATTACTGTTAAGTTGTTTTTATTACATTTGCAAGGTACGTAACAACAACAAATTCTATTTTAAAATTCTATTTTAAAAAATAGCCTGTGAAATGTGTTTTAGTTAAGAATAACACCTCCCCTGTTCCAGGAAAAAAACAATTGTGTGGCATTGCATAGTTTCAGCCTATGACTTCATTAGCAACGGATGACATCTCTCAGCTACATACAAACCAATTTCAGACATAACAATCTCTGCGTGGCATTTTTGATTAAACACAACTCTTTTGCATCCCCTTCCCTGTGTCTTGTTTTAATTTGATTACGTTTCCCAGAGTGACAGATGTGCACCATTACAAACGGAGAACACGCAGATCAAATAAAAAAACACAAACGGACAGTGAAGGTCACGGCCATGGCTAAAACTTTCCGGTCCCATGGTTATAGGGCTGGGGCAATCCCACGCCGGGACCGCTGAGCTCTCCAGCGCCCTTTTTTAATTTAAAGGGGAACGCGTCTCGTTTCTCCCCAGCGCACCCTCACCTTTTTCCAGCAATCCTTTGCGCTCCCAGGGTAAGCGCCGTACAAATCCATGTCCATGTCCTGTGAAAGGCAACGGGTCACTGGCAATCCTGCCAGAATCCACGGCCCTATGCAGCTCCTTCAAGTGGAGTCCAGCTCTCGGCCTCAGTGATAACTCCAGAGTTGTGGAGCTTTCCATTTATAGATACACAAAAGCCACAAATAGCGTGGAGAGGGCAGTCACTGCCTGGCACTTAGAAAAACAATATGCGCCGTTTCACACTCTTTGGCGCTTTTTTTTTTGCTTTCCTGCTTTCTGCTCATTGAACACAAAGAAGCAGCTCTGACCCCCGGTAAACCAAAAGCCTTTTTAGAAATTAAATGGTTTTACCATGAAGCAATTAAATTGCATTACATTCCCCACTGCGCAATTCCATGCATCAAGTGTATGGGGTAAGATACATCTGTCGATGTTGCAGTAAAAAAACGACTTGTTAACTCTTGCTAATCTTGGGAGTTCTACCTTTGGGTTAAATTTCTGACAACGTAAACGGTGTTGACATCTCTCACCGTGAATATCATAACAGTGTTAGCTATGGGGGAATATCATATTAGTGTTTCCCTGGTAGCCATGTGGCCACAGTCAGGCTTTGATTTACACCCATTTTAAGACTACAACTATTTTTGCCTCCACTAACACTATTTAATTTAGAAAATTATGCGAGTGAAGGGGGAAATTTTGGGATGCGTATGAAAGGCCGTGTTTGTCACAAAGTTCTGGCCTCATGGAGAAAAGTAACAGGGCAAGTTTTCCAGCATTAGAATATGTGAGTGGTAAATAATAATAATAATAATAATAATAATAATAATAATACAAATAATAAAGAATAATAAAACATTTCATTCCTCCCGAGACTTTTTTTTTTTACCGTTTTTCATCCAAAGCACATCTGCTGATCCAACATATTTTTAAGTATCAGAAGTTTTGTTATATTCATTTTTGTTTTGTGTGGAAAAAAAACTGTAAAATGAAAGGTGCTATATGAATTATATATATAATTATTATAAAACTCTTTATATAATGTTATATTAAAATCCTGTTAGTATTCTTGACATTTTTTTTTTTAAATCTATGCTGACAATTAACTGAGGATTAACTTTTTGTGCTTTACTTTCTGGAAGATATTTGTAGAGATGTTGAATTTGAATACTTTTACAGACAGTTGAGCTCTTTGCAGTGCAAAGGCACTGAATATACTTTTAACTCCCAGTTGGTCCGGGATCATTTTTATCTGGCTTTGAAAACACAGAAAAACTTTTGATTAGAAAAACAAACCAGAAAACTAAATAAAGTATTCAAGTTTTAAAGATGCATTTTTTTAAACTTAAGATTTAAATTAATCTAATGCTACTTTTTCCTATTTTTACTGTTAATAATCTATAAATAAACATTTGACAACTGGGCCTTTTACAAGCAGCTTCCATTTAAAAAATTAAACGCTTATATTTGGCCTGCAAACTTAACTGAAAAGTGAATGCACTGCACTGCATTTCTAAGCCATGGTCAGACAATCACACACCTTTGTTTACCTTTGTCTCTTCTGTTCTGTGGTTACAAGAGGCTTTTGATTCCAATTAAGTTATTAAGTAAGAGCGTCAATGGAAACAAAAGCCTTGCTTCATTCACAATAAATAAAGTTTTGGTAATACAAGGAAATGCACCATTTTTTCCCAACTTGCAGCTCACACAGTATTATAGATTTGGTAGTCCTTGAAAAGAACCAAACATTTAAAATTGGCCTGATAGTCTCAATCAAAGCTGTGGACATATCGCTCTTAGAACATATCGAGCTCCTTAGCCTCCTAAAGGCCTTTTCACTCTGTAAAATGATGTTGACTTTGCCGTGAGCTGACCATAGGTTTAAATCTGACGTCCACCAGCATGGGTGGTGCAGACAAACAAGCGCAGCATTTCTGTCATTTGTTTGCTCACATAAGGCCCAGGAGGGAGCAACTCGATCAACCAAAGGACCTCTTCGCATCCAGGAACCTTCCCCTGGTACAACCTCGGGGCAAAACCCTGGCAGTAAATAGAGTTGATGAGCCGCCACTCGTGTATTTACAGCGCTGCTCGAAATAATGAATCATGGCATGTTTTGGAATGTCCCGGCGCTCGTGTGCTGTTTTGGAGCGCGCACACACCGGTCCCAGTGAAAGCAGACCTTGGGAGCGGATGCTAATCCTTGGCCAGTATGACATTCTGCATTCTTGGTGCAGCTGCCGCTGTCTGTCTGCCCGCAATCAGATGACACGAGGGGAGGGGAGAAAAAGTTGCAAATCAAACGCCAAAAAGTCGTGCACTCAAGCCCACGCGGAATCACTTCCGGGGCTAATCGCTGCGTTAATCGCGCAATAGTGCTGTACATAACTTCCAGACACTGGCATTTGAACGTGCCCTACAGATCGGAAAGTATCCTTATAAGTGACACTGCAGAACCCTACAAGACGTAAACAGACAAGGAAAACTATAAAGAAAGCTATGCACTAAGACATTGCTTTGCCTGCTGTCAATGTGTGCTACCAATTTCTTCAGCATTATACTACCGTACAACCGGATGTCTCTACAAAGTTCTAGAAGCGTGGAATAATATCTGTGAGACTGTGAGACGCTAGTCTGGTTTTTGTGCAGCCCATAGTGCAGGCACAGAAGTTGTGTCAATGATATTCTTATAGCCTCTGATAAGATACTTTCTGTCAGTACAGTTTAATCAACAAAGCTGATTTTCAGAAATGCAGTTATTTTCCTTTTAAAATTCATGACTGTATGCATCATTGCAGTTTGAAGATGATTTTTCCATTTCTGTAAAACTAACTCAATTTATCTTGTTGTTCAAATGACTCGTTAAAAATAGCTGATTCCTGGAAAACTTTTATAGAATGATAATGTCACTATTAGATTTGTATTGTTATTAAAAATTAATAAATAGATAGATCATATCAAGTGTCTATAGCAATACAGTTTGTCCAAAATGGAAATGGAAAGAAAGAGATTACGTGAAACTGTGAATAATCATCTTCCAACATGCGGAACTATGCTGAACCTTCTACTTAACCTAACTATCTTCTTTCATACAATAATTATTATTGTCATGGGCAACCTCCAGGCTTCTCATATCTTTTGTTAGCATCTGAAATTCATTCAGCGGGAAATCCTGTACAAGATCTAGAGAGATGGGATTGGTTGGGCCATTAAAAACAGCTGACAGGAACGGAAGGGGGCTGTTAATGCTATTAGGAAATTCTCTGCATTAAAAATATATATTCAATATTTGTTCAATTAAGTAGACATTCCCTCAATGCAGTGTTGTTGTAAATCAGGGTGTGCTGGTTTCTATGTTGTTTTATGGGGCAAACATAATTAAGCTTATTTCTTGGTGCTTAAGTTTAGTCATTTGAAAATCATGCCAGTAAACTGAATTTTGTGCAAAATGAAGGGATTAACAAGGACACAAGAAAATTTCCATTTTAAGATATTTATTTATAACCAACTGCCTTTTTATTTGAAATCATGGCATTTATTTGAATCCCTTGCATGAAGTGACACTTTAGTGTATTACACTGTTTATTTGCTTGATCAATGAACTTATCCTGAGAAAAATGCGCAGCTCGCATTTTAAGCCCTATTATTCTGCAGGATATTTAGGTTAAGTGCCTGCTAAAGGGTTTAGACGGAGGTCCCCTCCAGGGGACTCCATACAAACACACAACTTTTAGCATCGCACATAATGTTTCAATTATTAGGAATGATTTATGTCTGGTTGTAGGGGGTGAGTCTTGAAAACTAGCATAAGTTTAATCATTTTAATAATAACTGATAATATTGAGGCATCATTAATAAAACATAGGCTGTGCATCCATAAAAATACTTAATTTTTTATTATTACAGTGCTATTTCAGTGTAGTTTTTTTAAACATGTGCTCATGTGAATGGTTTTTGATTGGCTATTTTGACTGTATAAAACTTTTGAGAGGCCCTGGAAACTATTTGGATTTAGAGTTAGAAAATAATTTTCTCCTGAAAATAATTTAACAGATATATATATTTAACAGTACAAACACTTTTGACAGTTTACATTTTATTTTTACATGTGTCATTTAATGAAAATAAATAATTTTATATACATGAAATACAACAACAGAATACTCACTCCATTTTTGTAAACAATGTTGTTTTAATTTAGAGTTTCTATTGCTATTGAAACCTTTCTGGTGAAGAAAATTCCAATTAAAAAAAAAAAAAAAACAGTGACCAACCTAGTGACCATCATTAGTCTGAAGTCTGTGAATATTTGAGACTGTAGCAAATCAATTCTTAGAAGTGATACGATTAGTAAAGGTTAATCATCTGAAGTATTTGTATTGAATATAGTGTATACAGACCTCAGTCTTAACTGGCTGCCTTGGAAGCAATTCTAGCCAGTACAAACATTGGGACGTTTCTCCATAAAACCTGATTACAACAGCAGTATATCTGCTGGCTGCCTGGAATCTGTCCTTAAGACATAGTAGCTGGAAAACACCTGCATATTGATCACCACAGTGAAGACAAGCGGTCCTTCCAAACCCTGGCAGACAGCATCGGGGCCTGGGTCGGAGATCTGCAGGAGCGTGTA
>JAOVYW010005076.1:0-12563 GCA_025775045.1 Hiodon tergisus | reverse complement strand
CCTCGTACACTGGGAATAATGCATAGTGTGATTTAATACAGCCCCCCTCGTACACTGGGAGTAATGCATTGTGGGATATAATACGGCCCCCTCGTACACTGGGAATAATGCATAGTGTGATTTAATACAGCCCCCCTCGTACACTGGGAGTAATGCATTGTGGGATGCAAAATGGCCCCCCTTGTCTCTGTCGCTGAATGGTGTCATGAGCAGTGGATTGCTGCGGCGGCACGTGTGTTGTGGCTAATAATCCTTTTTTTCACAGAGGCTGAGTTTATGCTGTATTTTTTGATGATGCTATTTTAAAGTGAAATTAATTGCCTAAGAACAAGACCACATTAGCCACATGAATTATGTGGACACCGACTGCAAAACACCGTCCAGATGTACAAATGAATCTAAAACAATTGTCCAGATAGCGAAATCTAGGTCTCTGTGAAGTATATTTTTCGATTCAATAAGTGACACGGAGATAAGCAGAAAATGCAAGAATTTGTACACATCTCCCATGTTTGTAAATTCTTCACATACCTTTTGTCACCATCCAAACCATCAATTTATCTGTACAAAATGCTTAACCCCTTATTGTAATCGAGGAATTCAAATTAAAAGTGAATGTATGGGAACACCGACATTGTAATTAAACATGATTAACGATGCAGGTTTAATTGGCAGAGTATACCATTACAGAAGTATACCTACTAAACCCTCAAACCCATATTAACCTTGAGACTCCAAATAACCAAATTATTTATTGTCACTTTATTACCTTAGCATGGTGTACCTGTGTAGCATTCAGCCTAAAATAATCATCACAAAAAATTTAGCACCACAGGTATGCAAGGGTACGCTGTGTATCACATTACATTATTTATTCTTTCTAGCAGATGTACTTAAAAAAAAAAAAAGTATTTCTTGGATTTGAACCAACACAATCCTCCTTACGAGTTCTAAACCTTACCCGCAACACAACCCGCTGCCCCGGTGTTAAGCTATAATCTCCTTTGGTGGCATTATCAAGCAGGCCACCCTCTGACACCTGTCCTGTGAAGAGCACTGACAGAAACCGTGTCAGTGGCGCTCCACAGCCAGCTTTACCACTCAGCACATCACCTCCAGCTTGCCGATCCGCCTGACCTTTTTTGCCACCATGGGATAAATTTTCGAGTGCCCGAGGCTCAGCCACATCATCAAACACTCCTCTGAGGAAGACGCAGGGGCTGCCTATCTCTGTCCCTCATCTGACAGCGAGAGGCGACTCCAGTTGATTTCCCCACTAATCCTGCCCCAGAGGTGGTGTTCGTACTAAACTAATTACTCTGTGTCTCAGCGGCTCCTCCTGTTACCAACACTGGCGAGCCGCTTGTTGTGGAGGGGCGCTGTAGAGCGCATTTTCGCCCTGCATTATGTATGACATTGGTAGTGTTGTTGTTTTTTGCACACACACACACACGCACACTCCCTGTGCGTGTGTGTGTGCGTGCATGCGCGGGCATGCGTCTGCATCTGTGTCTACGTGTGCGTGTGTTTGTGTGCGCTTGTGTTTGTGTGTGTGTGTGTGTGTGTGTGTGTGTGTGTGTGTGTGTGTGTGTGCATGTGCGGGCATGCATCTGCATCTGTGTCGATGCGTGTGTGTATTTGTGTGCGTGTGTGTGTTTGCTCCACACTAGCCCCACTTAAAGAATTTGTATACATAGAGAGAGAGAGAGAGAGAGAGAGAGAGAGAGAGAGAGAGAGGGTGATAACCAACTTCTACTCTAGGGAAGGGAAATGGTATTAAAACTGACATTCATCAAAATCCGGATTCAATTATAACTCTCTCAAACTACCAGTGTTAGCGAGCTTGTAGAAGAGACCCATTCTTCTCACCAGCACAATATCGATCGCGGAGGGGAGGTGTACCAAGTTGCTGATCGCATACAACGTACAGATTTTTCTGTTTTTCTTTTTCCTACAGAAGAAACGGACTCCAGGAGGATAATGACCGCAGTGCCCAGAGAGTTGGACGGAGCCTTTGGCTGAATGTTGACATAGGGTTGGGAAGGCATGCTGGGATCAGCCTGGAGGAAAGACCGACAGCCATGCAGTTTAAGAGCCTCCACCTAACCCATTGCTAATGATGCTACAACCCTCCCCCCCTTTACACAGCTGCTCTGGAAAGAAGCGTGATGAAATAAACACATGCTAAGTTAAAATAAAACACAAATATAATTGCAACGTAATGCTTTACCAATTACGAAGACGGGATTAAGCCCATTGAGACATTGCCCGTCCTATGAGTATCCCTATCCTGTGTGTATCCTGGATCTGCCTCCGGGGGGTTTACAGAGGCAATTAAAACCAACCCCGGTTCTTCTCTTTTTCCTTCCGTAGTGTGGTCACGATGTGTGTGTGTGTGTGTGTGTGTGTGTGTGTGTGTCTACAATTTTCTCGGTGGCAGTTCATTAAAGTCTTTCAGCGGGCTTTTTGTGAGACCTTGTTTCTTCAAATATTGAACATATAAACAATTTGTTTCTTTTATTTGAAAAATCTAGTAGAAAAAAAACTATCCTTACCCTGTGTTAAGTGTTGCAGGGAGCACTTGCATTAATACTAAGCCAATTACAAGTAAGGAACCTCTACCAAATGGAGCTAGTGTCGGAAAGAGTGAAATAAGAAATGCAACCCCACTGCCTTGTGTAAACAGCAATGAAACCAATTTCCCGTAATGGTACAAGACAGGGAGAATACAAGCCCTGTGCATTACTTGATGTGAGTTTACATTGTGCACATCATATATAGCTGTAAAACCACAGCTAAGAAGTCAATCAGATGGTTTCAGGGTAAATTCTCACTAAGTAAATTCTTAACTCAAGGCCTCTGGATTGAAAGGCACTGAAACACCACCATTGCGTTCAGTGTCACGCACAACGACAAGCAGCTGTCGGAATTCTGTCGTTATCGGAACCGGCCTGGGTGAATCGGTTTGTTCCTGCATGACAACCTAATTACCAACAGCCCCTACCCACACATGTGTACCGAGGTATCGACTCTTTGAGACTTATCCAGTAAAGTTCTGGGTCCAATTATTGTGTAAGGCAGCCCCCCACCCAGAATTCACTGTTTAAAGAGAAACTGCTGGGCAATATAAATGAAATGCTTACCAAAACACACGGGGGTCGCTGACCTTAAATACTTAATTTGTTCAGTAAACTATCAATAATATAACAAACACACAATCAGGCACCACTGCCTTTAAAGGTTATTTGCGAATGGTTTAACCAATATTGTCAGCCAAGGCAATCAAGATAGATTACTTGACTCAAATAAGAACACATTAAGTTGGACGTTAACTAAACATTAACTTTTTACGGTAACTGTTTAGTCATTCTCGTTTTTGTGTTAAATGGTTTACCCAATAATTGCCATATTTGGTCAATTAAACTTTCTCCTCAATCACCTTTATTGAGTTAACAATGGGTTCATTTCACATTTCTGTTTGACTTTTCTGCTTCTGCCTACAACGAAAAATGTCATTATGTTTTACCTATGTATTACAATCAGAATTCTCAATAGGAATCATCTTTTAGTAAAGTGGAATGTCGATTTAGTTATCGCAGATAGGGATGGTGATCAGAGAGATAACAGAAATAAAAGCAATATATTTTGTCACAAGACTGAAGGTCAAATACCAAGTAGTTCTGGCAAGTGTGTGGAACAGTCATAAACATTTGGGAATAAGCAGATATTTAAAAGGCCAACTTAACTCTCTCTTATCAGCTACACACACCATTTTATTTTATTTTTTGTCACACTCAAAAGACAAAACGAATGGATATTGAACGTTCTGGGCAGTGACTTTAGGAGCCTTCTTTACAGCGTTGAGAAGCTGTCAAGACCACTCACCGAAATGTTGCTATGTCGATTTTGCTTTGAACGTATTTGGTTGCACTCGAGGCTCAACATTTGATTGGAAAACCCAGGAACCAATAGCGTTTCTCATATTCATATCCCACAGATTATTTCCTTCCTGATGTTATTCGGTAAGGATTCAAGCCAGGAGACAACGAACTTCAAAGGGAGCCATGGAATAACGTCGATCTCGCTTTAAATAAAACACATATGCATCAGACCAGTGGCTTTCAATTCCAGTCCTTGTGTACTCCTGTTTCTGCTGGATTCCTTCCCAGCCGAGTGATGGGTCCTTATCTTTAATTTCTTCTCCAGATTGAGAGCTGAAAGCAATGGCAACGGCCTATAAAGAAGCTCGTCATTGGTTTAACTCAATCAATTAAGGGATCAGATGGAAAGAAGACTGGAAGACGTGCAGGTACGCGAGGACTGGACTTTAAAACCATTGCAGAAACAACTGCTAGTAACACAAACGCTTTTAGACCCACGCGATACCTCTCAGTGTTGAAGACTGAACAGATCAATAACATGCCATTTTGATCCGATTTTCCGATCTGAATTAACTGCCAAGTCCAAGGTGAGGCCGAGGTCTCCACAGTGTTGATTCTATTCTTTGGTTTGAATCTCCATCATCATTACCGTCGTCCCGAACGTGTTTTCCGTAGACAACTCCAGGGATTATTTTACACGATGTGAATTACACAGAAATGTGCGTGTTATTAAAAAAATTATAATAATTTTAACACTGGGCACATTGGGCACAATTGTTGACATTTATGTTCATGTCTGCGCTCGCCAAAAATTTCAAGAAACATTGAAACATTTTTTTTTTTGTAGTTAGTGATTCTTCCACCTGAGGGCAGTACTTTATAATCTAATATCTGAAAAAAAAAAAAGTAAAACATCTTCAATTAATTAAATCCAATAAGGCTTTCAGCGTGACCCTCAGGCTCTTTGAGAATTACGAGTTCTGAAAGACCTCCGATGTGCTGTCCAGTGAATTTACTCTTACACCCTGTTAGTGTTCAGGATGCTACAACTAACTGGTGGCATGCAGAAAATTTGTCCAGGGATTTGAAAAAGTGAAACTACAGATACAGAATGGAAGTCATGAGGATATCCGCCGCGTTCCACTCTATTTGTAACTAATCAAGAAAGATTGGAATAATTTAATAGAAACGATTAAATCAATATTTCCCCTGAACTCAGTTTAAATGTGACTTCTTCAGGTCCCTTTAGAATTTTGTAGGTCTGGTTTTAAGCTTTGAAAGACCATTCAATGTTAGTTACGGTTGAATAAAAATCATTTCCGTTTGAGTCGGCAGAAAGCTGCACTGTTGAAAGGCAGATGCTGAATCTTTCAGGCTGCTTGTCCCACCCCCCCAGATAGCTTCTGGGCTTTAGCTTAGCTGCACTATGGAGGTCAGTTAGACACGCCCCTTTCTTGTTTTCAGGGCCAATGCGGGCGTGCGATTACCCGAAGGTGCACGCCCTTGCTACATTCCTCGACCTCGGACACGCATCTCAGGCAGTCTGATGAGAAAGATTTTCATGACAGCCACCCTGCCTTTCTGCAACCAGCCTGTGTGAACATCATAGTGGGTTGAGAGGGATGGGGCAGCGTCCGGCATGTGTCCCTGCTCTATTCCTGTGATTTTTCAGAATAAAAGAGTCTTTTAACATTGCCTCTATGTGTTGGTATGCTAGACAATTCTTTCTGGGTCACCAGAATATTTTATTCCCCTCCTTCTCCCAATCCCTTTGAAAAACAATCCTGTTTCCTCAGTCTTTTCAGAGTCACCCATCTGACTTTGCGGAGGGATTTCACTGACCGAGACGAATTACTTCTGCACTTTCCTTCTGCTATGCATGCTTTGTTCTGTGGCTTTTCTTGTGAAAACCAATGCCCTAATTAGTCTCATGAATGTGATGTGCAGTGACTCGGGAACCTCAGACTCCCGTCCAGGAGTCAAAACTCACCAGCATTTTCCCAATAAAACTCCAGGAATGGGTCTCAAAATTAAGGAATTTGTGAATGTGTAAGAATTGTTTTTTTTAAAAGATGTAATCTGAAAACTGCTAAAAAAACAAGTTAATTTTGTAACCATTCACCTGCAATTCAAAACCTTTGTACTACAGATTATTATTGCGCTTACAGTCTACACATTTTAGCTCAGCTTTTAATTGACCATTCCATCCACTGCAAAGAATTTTCTTACGTGAGTGACACAGCGCGTCCCATATGCAATAGACTCATAAGTGGGTGGACCCATGGCATTAAAATTTCGTGGAACAGGTGAGCCGACGCCGCTAGATGTGCCTGCGAACCCGGTGAGTTTTTACACCAGTCCGGTTCGGGGGGGGGGCTGGCGCGCCGTCAAACACAGCCAGGCAGCTGTTGCTAGGCTAGTCTTTCACTGCAACAATTTCCAGCTCACAGAATTACAGAGGGGCTTTTATTCAGAGCACCAAGAAGCACACATAGTAATGGCAAGTATCTAACCAGCAGGTCACAATCTGAAATTCCGGGAGTGGTCGATCATGTCAACCAAACCAGATCAAGTAGTTCCACCAAATTACTGCCACAAAGCACAGCGGGGAAGCTGGAAGTAGAGGAAACTGAAGGACGTATTAGAAGAAATATAAAAGGAAAATACTGGCTGTCAGGCGGGAAAGAACCAAGGTATCATGCAGAGACTTGGAAAGACATTAACTGCCAGGCGTTTACTGAAAGGATGGTGAAGGGCTGGGAAAATGAAGACAAAATGAGTGTGGAAGTGAACTGGACCTTTACCCTGGAGATGGAGGAAGAGGATTAGACCATTCTCTCCAATTGGAGACTGCTGATATGTGCGCTGATAACCTTCTGACCAGGTGACTCAGCCCCGCGAATGGAATGTGACACTAATCCCAGGGATTCTCTCCTGACTCTCAGGGGTTAGTCTGCAGTAACCCCAGGGATTTCCTTCTGACTCTCAGGGTTTAGTCCGCAGTTACCCAAGGGATTTTCTCTTGCCTCACAGGGTTTAGTCTGCAGTAACCCCAGGGATATCCTCCTGACTCTCAAGGGTTAATCTGCAGTAACCCCAGGGATTTCATCCTGACTCTCAGGGTTTAGTCTGCAGTTAGCCAAGGGATTTTCTCTTGCCTCACAGGGTTTAGTCTGCAGTAACCCCCGGTATTCTCTCCTTACTCACAGAGTTTAGGGCTATTAGTCGGGTTCAGGATGCTGTGATAGAACTCTCGTGCCCTGTGTCACTACACACAAAATTATTCTTGGTGTGTGTGTGTGTGTTTATATATGACTGCACAACCCAACTGATGATTATGTCCTTTTCTGCTGCGCCTTCCACAGGAGAAATAATCTCAAAACAGGGTTACTGCGCTTTTCCAGGGCACCTTTGAATAATGTGCAGCCAGTCTGAAAGCACCCAGCACAGAGCTCAACAGGAGGTCTCTCCATACAATACAAAAAGATATATTGTAAATAAAGATCTGAAGCTTTGATATCAAAGCCTTCCAGCACTTTTATTTCCAGGGGATGCATGAACAGAACTATCACAGCAGAGGGAGAAACCAAAATCATATTTATATCACTATATGTTACAACATGGATTGTTTCATCTGTGGTTGGGAGCATTTTGTGTGATAATCGAACAGCCAGCTCTTGTTCACTCAAAGTGTAAACATTTATTCCCAAGGGACAAATATCTCCTCTGCGTGGCAAATTGGTCTTTTGGACTATATGAAAATGCAGATAGAATTGCAGATGCAGTTAAAAGCTGGTCAGGAGGTGTCATTCATTTCGAACAATGCATTTTCGTTTTTTCTGCACTCGGCAACACTATTAGAAGATTTCAAACATCTGTCAGTTGTCATTGTCCCATTTAAGCGATTCATTTTTCAAGAGTATTAAGTCTGTCAGCACTGGATGCAGAATCCCCATTAAACGCTTCATGCATACATAGTTTTAATACCCTGAGAAATCTATCTTTATTTATCTTAGTTTGCGTTTGCATGCCGGATAACTCTTGTGTATAAGACCTGGTCTTCGTTCATGACAATACTATTGTGTATACCTGGACACAGCAGAACAAGGGTAAGAAACATTATCGTATATTTACTATATTTCCTATATGAGTGATGACATATGCCCACCTCCATACACACCAGGAAAAGCTGTTAAATACAGAACATCTGGTTTCATAATAGAGTTACACATAGAATATAAAATCTGAAACTATGCAGAATTTTAGCCCATCTCACAGACCCACACCATTGTCTTCCACGTGAAAATGTACAATTAAATACAGTGACTAAAATAAAATAGCTCCCTGGTCTCTATTGTTAACGTATCAGGGGTCAGCTGGCAACACGAGATGAGATGAGTTGATTCAAAAGTACCAATGTTATATATGTTTCCTTCAAGAGAATTATTCAACCTAGTGTTTTGCAGTTTGTATACTGCTCCCTCGCTGTAACCTTCTATACGACTTCAGCAACTTCCATGACGCTGAAACGGAAAGAACGGGAAAGGCTTCTAACCCCACATGGTTCTGCCTCTGCTGCTAAAGTTAGCTTCTCTTCCTTTAAACTTCTGAACGATGTCACACTCGCAGAATGGCAGATGGCAAAGTGTGCACGATTGTGCGTAACTGTGATTTCCCACACTGTGCTGTGAATTATTTAGCGTCATTAGGAGCTCTGTGTTGTTGCCGTTGATCAGCTGGCAGTCGGGTCGGCGTTCGCGGAGCACCGCAGTCAGGCCCTGTGTCTTTGCTGTACCGGTCCTATAAAAGCGAGCACTCATTTCCTTTCTGTTAAAAGCTGAAGGTTAACACCGAAGAGCCACACTACGTATTCATTTGCTTTGTTTCTCACCTTCCAAACAGTTTATCGTATTTTACTGGGAGCGGTTGGACATGCGGATTATGTGACGGAGCGTGACAAAACAGGTCATCTCGTATGCCTTGAATCCCACTCCGTTGTCCTGAGCAGAAGCATGCCGGAGAAATCTGGACACCACGCCCGGAGAGATGAGGGAAATCGCAGTGGAACCTAGGGTTCTGTGCGGTCCAAAGCCGGAGAAGCCTACCTTGCTAGGTGGAGAAACGGACGCTGAATCGATGCATACTGATGGGGGCGCTTCATCTTGGATGGACGACTCTTGCGATCTTTTGCCATCGGTTGACCCATTCGGATAAATTACTCGGTTCTGCTACCTTAGGCTCGCTGAGATGAATTTCTGTGTGTCAAAATATGGATAGAAAGTATAGTTTGGAATCTGCCCTCCAAAAAAATTATACTTTAAAAGTGAATATTAGCCCCCCCCCCATCAAAAGCTGTAACAACTGGATTAACGCGATAATAAGCTGGCAGAAAGGAAGGTCTGTGGTCTCTCTTTAATTATTTAAACCCTTTGTTAAAATAAATTAAATCAGTTTCAGTGTAATAGGAGCTTGCCCTCACATTGGCAGTCTTTTCAATAGGCCCATGGTGTCCCTCGCGGGCCTTGTCTGGGCAGAAAGCCTGATTTAAAAAAAAAATTTGGGGATTAAGAAAGAAACAAATGTTTCTCTACCTGTGTACTTGAAACCGGGAGAAAATTATGGGGTCAAACCTCATGCTGTGTAAGGGCTAATTGGCTTGGACAGAGCAGGAAATTCGGCTCTAATCATAGCCTTCTAAATATAATTAAAACCGGCTGATAGCTACCTAGCCTACCTGCGTGTTTCATTTACATTCTAATCATTAGCAGACACTCTTATTCAGAGTGAACCTGTTGTTTATTGGAAGCGCTTCTTTGCATTACCTGCAGGGTTGTGAAACTTACAGCATGGTGGCTGTGAGTGAAGCGAACTCTGTTCTGCTGCTGTAGCTACAACCATCTTTTTTCACCAGCTCGGAGACAAGGTGGCGATTTGGCGGCTTTAAATCGGCGGACAAGAAAGCACCGAATTGCATAGGGGCACATGTTTATGTTTTATGTTTATCATTTATGTTCTATAAAATACTAAAACAAACAGAACTTATTGCCAATTAAGATGGTAAAGCGTTTTTCCTTGGTGCCGTAATTATTGATCAGACATTTGGATTCGTTTCTGGCCACAACATAGGGTTTTCGGTGCGTGACAGGTCTATGGACAAAATCCTATTGCTGTAAATGTCATTAAAAATGCAGTGAATTTGTGAAAATATGCTAAGGGATCCCTTTGTTAAGAGATACCATTAATCTAGACCAGGGACACTGAACCCAGTGTCTGCAGGTTCTCCATCCACTTCACCTTTTAATTGCCTAAAGTCAATTATTTGGATTTAAAATGATTTCACCTGGGTGTTTCCAGGTTTAAATAAGCCATGTGTGCTAATTAAGAGGTAGCTTAACACCTGCAGACATTACAACCTGGGAGGATCTTGAGTAAGACTTATATTTTGTCTCTCAGTTAAAACCTTACAGCTGAAAATCTTACGGGTGCTT
The DNA here is from genome assembly GCA_025775045.1 of Hiodon tergisus. Lineage (NCBI taxonomy): Eukaryota > Metazoa > Chordata > Actinopteri > Hiodontiformes > Hiodontidae > Hiodon > Hiodon tergisus. The sequence goes on along the minus strand of JAOVYW010005076.1, from coordinate 2,194 downwards.
CAACCTGTCCTTGGCTGCGGGTGTGGCCCCTCAGGTTGCCTGTCCGTCTGGGCCCTGTGTGGGCTTGTGCCAGGGCCTGCACGCCAAGGTTAATGTTTTCAAAAATATTATGTTGATTTTAAGTTTTACTCAGAGAGAGGTGGATAATTTGTCTTAGTGGCTAAAAAGCAAAAATCTAATGAGCAGAGATTGTGCTAAAGACCTCTGCAATCCTTATTATTTAAATTCACTGTCGGTCCCACCAACCCTATTATACATCAGATGTGTGTAAAAGTTCGGAATGAAGAAACTTTCTTGTACCTGAGTGAATTGGTTCTAGTAGGCTTAACCCCAATTTAAAATAATGTATCTGCAAATCAAAATTTTTAGTCTGCTCACCATTCTCGCTGCACGGCTTTCAGGACAAACCAAACAGTGTTTACTTTTTAAATACTGAGGAAGTGACCCAGTCACACAGCTGAGGAGAATATTTTCCTACAGGGGAAATTGAACAAGTCACATCCTTGTGCTGAAAGAGGTTCCGGTGATTATAGAGTTCAGTAGATCAGTGAATGTTCTGTTAGATTTGCAAATGACTGTGTCTCTGCACAATGCATTGCACATTTTAATAACAAAGATTATTTTAATGTAAATTCACGTTTTAGGCTTTAGCGTTACTCTTTTTTAGTGGTATTTGCTCAGTGGTGAAATTAGATTACTATTTTATAATTGACAGTATACAGTCAATGTACAACTATGTGCAGCCTTTTAGTTTTTTAAATAGTAGTTTTGATTGACGTAGAAAATATAATATTGCACATTTAATAATTACAAGACGAAGAAGAGCAAGAATCTTAAGTCACTTATTTAAAAACTGTAAATCTAAAACAATACTGACACAAAAGAGACCAGGCAGTCCCTTTCTCTGCAAATACACAGCATGACAGGATTTTTTTTGAATACGAAATAATAAAAAAATGAAACAGAACAAAGTAAAATGAAACAAAATGGAAGCTTTGTAATCTCAATGCTAGCTTAAGCGTCTGTTGGTTAGCATTTGCTTTCATGTCGTTTCCACTGCGGAGCACACTGGGGCAGCTCATTGTTTAATTATGCTATACAGTCGAATCATATTTTTTACTTTTTTAATTTTTATTTTTTATACATGAAAAGAGGATTTGTTGTGAATTTCTCATTAGCTGAAAGAAGTTTGCGAGGACTAGTCAACAAATAAGGTCATCTTAATTATAGCATCAAAAGGCTTTCTAAAACACGATCAATGTGACAAATTTAATTACAGTAGCTGACATGGCTGTTTGTTCCACTGTAGAAAATTCCAAAATAATGTCCGTTGGGAAATTGCAAGAGTTTTTTGACTGCACTGTTTTTAGGCCATTGACATTTTACAAAACGAAGCTGGTCGAACATTGTTCAGAGGTTAGAACATGTTAGCTTTATGTTACATATTAGCACATTAGCTTCCTTTTAGTGCACTTCGCACCCTGACGACATGCCCTGTGATGCGGCTCTCTCCGTGGACAATGCCAGATATCTCTACATTCGTTTGTATGTAAACGGCAACTGAAATCCAAGCATTCAACGGGAAGCCTCCGTCTTGCGTTGGATTGTGGCTGTGTCCAGCGGAGATAGCACTCTGCTGCAGGACGATGACACTGCTGAGTGGGGGGAAAAGTCGCTTATTTGTCCCCAAGCCCTGAGTAATGAAGGATGACGAATGTATCAGGCTTCCGGTTAAAGAGCTTTCATTCATGAATTTGAAAAAGGCGGCTGTGTTGTGTTTACTGCGTGCACCACAGTAAGCAGGCTGAGGCCCGGGCGCAGACATCGCAGACAGAGTAGATACCCTCATCACGGTGAGACACATGCTGTTTTAAGAGCGGATTGTGGAAAGGTAAGCTGGTCCTTGAACCCACCCGCCAGTCCTCTTCACTTCAGGAATTAAACTGTCAACAGGTGGTGAGATGTTTGTTCTGCCGTCAATGTGGGAAGAAAATTGCCACAATAAGAGAAAAATCTACTTTTCTACTTTTATATATATATATATATATATATATATATATATATGAAAATATTATTCACTATTTCTATTCAAAAGATATCATTTTTAACGGTATAAATAAAATCAATCAATCAATCAATCAATTTTATTTTTATACAGCGCTTTTCACATGTTGCCATGTCACAAAGACGCTTT
>JAOVYW010005075.1:0-12564 GCA_025775045.1 Hiodon tergisus | reverse complement strand
GTCTTTGTGACATGGCAACATGTGAAAAGCGCTGTATAAAAATAAAATTGATTGATTGATTGATTGATTGATTGATTCCCCTCTAACGAAAAAAAACAACTAATGATTATTTTAATAAACACATGGCCGGAAAGTAAAATGGCCAGTTTCTTCCCATGACAGTTTCCATTGAGCGGCTGTCATCACAGATAGGGCAAAATGCATTTATATTCTATTCAGAAAAAATAAAATGGTAAGGTGTTTTATTCAATTGCATTCTGTCTGTGCTCATCACCAGGATGCGTCATCAAAAGAGGACATATTCCCTCAGCACCATTTCCCCGGGTAATGTCCACATTTATTATTCATCAAGGATTTCTGTCATAATCAATCCCATCCAAGGGGCTACATTCTCCAATGGCTTTTTAATCGCCACAGGAGATGTGGGACTTTGTCATTTCTCATTAGGTAATGCACGACAGGCACATCCAGGCATGCTTCCTAACCTGCAGAAGCGGTGAGTCTGTGGCAAGGGTCCGGCATTAGTAAAGAGCCTCTATGTCCCATCAACGAGTCGTTTGAGGCGCTCATATCGTGTAACATTAGGTTACGAGAGGGCTGTTTGTGGGTGAGGAGAGATGGGATTTGTGAATGTGTGGGTGTCAGGAGCGTCATGGTGGCATGATATTGGGGCGGAGGAACATAGTACAGGTACAAGTACAGGTGCTGAGGTTATGTTCGGTGAGATTGAGGTTTACGATTAATGGTCCATTTCAATATTCGACTAACTTCACAACGTTTGTCTCGTACTAGAAATGTGACGGTATCCAAGGTCATTCATACCCAGAAAAAATGCCTCATGTGGCTCACAGTGAGTTCTTTTGTGGGAAGTGTGGGCTATGCCTCAACCACAGACTACCCATCTTTGAGCCAACAGCCAGCCAGTGCTATCTGGAACCTGAAACCGGGACCCTGTCAGATTTAGTCAGAGCCAAAACCCATGAGAAACCTTTTCTCATTTACGATTATTCATATTGATAGTGAAATCTAATTAACAGTTTTACTTTGAACAAATTAAATCAACCAGGTCAATGAATTTTTTGGTAGTACAAATCTTGTTTAATAATTTGTGTAATGTGTAAAATGTATAAAAAATAAAATTACATAATTTTCAGCCCGAAAGCGCCAGAGAAGCAAGCATTGAGCTTTATAACCGACGATCTATTGATTTACTATGACAATTTTACTTTTACTTTAACTTTGCACTATCACTTAAATCTTAAGAGGAAGTTTGACAGAAAAGTTTAATTGAATTTACTGAGATTAATTAAAATAAATTGTGGTCATCTTTGCTGTTTATTTTCTTTGTTCGAGTTTCATAGCTGGCATATATAATGTAATATAATTACAATGCCTGTCTGTTTTCATTGAATTTAAATTCATAAGTTAGCAATTGAAAATTAAAATTAACTGTAAAACTTAATTATAAATGGTGGCAGGGGAGTTGTGGGAAACACCATTTGGGCCCTATAGATATGTATTAAATCAACCCGTTTGGTCCAATACGTGTCAGAAGTAAGCTGCCTACCCAAGTTGGGCTTTTAGTGGGGTAACTGTCGGCTGCCACAGTGGACCCTAACCTTGGGGTCAGCACAGCCCCTATGTTCAAGCCATTTTGGGTCTTCTGTGGGCAACCTTCAAAGGGCCATCCTTTTAGCTCATTGCAGACCCACACTGGACTGAAATTGGCACGCTATCATGACATAAATGAATACATAAATATATTGTCTCATTATGACTGTTATTTTCAAATCTGTTCTGTTCCACTCGTAACACCAGAATTCTGTCAGCTCATGGTTTTTCACATATGTTGCTCTTTATAAAAGGGCCACAGGGTTCCTCTAGACTTTGAAGACTTCCATTGCTTACCCTTCTGTGATATTTTTTTTGCAGGTAACAGGTTTCCTTCCTTTACAACTAATCGCATCAGACAGCTAAATCTACCACTGTCAGATGTGGAAATTTAAACAGCTGTCATTTTTTTTTTTTTTTTTGCGAGGACTGAGCATGTCATCAGTGTCTCAAGGCAAAAAAAAAATATATATATATACTCTGCCTTCTTCCTCTACAGGAGGTGTGACACGTTACTCTCCACATTGATACTCTATGAGAAAATACGAGGGTTACTGTCTTTGGCATAAAGCCGCATTGAAGTAGCCAGTTAGCTATTGTGAATGCCTAGCAGGGCTCTGGCTTACCCTTTTTTTTTTCCCAGGAGCACCTGTCTCACCTAAGTAAATACATTTAGGAGTACACCAAAAAATAACTGCATTAATTTATGCTGCACACTAGTGATAGGAAGTACGGTTCCTTAAAGTGATTTGGTTCTTTTGAATCCCGATTCATTCAGTACTATTTCCGGCTCTGGTTGGCTACATTACGTAATGTAACCTAAAGTAAAGTCCAAGTCAGTGACATATATTCGCAGTGTTTGTATTGTATGTTCAAGTAAGCAAGGTTATATTGCATAGTCCAACCTAATTCCGGTGCATTTAATATTTTTTTTGTATTTACAGACTATCAAAAAGCTTTGTTAGTTTGACTCCCAGTAGCCCTCCAAAGTAGCCTAATGCTGCAGCGGCACTCTGCACAAAATTACTTCTTCAAATTAAATAATTCATTAGTTTGACTCACTCTCTGTTAGTACCTCTTGTGCCACCCGCTCCCCCTCCTCTCGCTTAACAAATGATCAAGTGATATGGGTTAGCAATGTGGGCTTTTAGCTACCACAGGGCTGGATTCAAATCGCGTTCACAATTCATGCACTATGCAATTCATAGGCTGTGAATGCTGGTTGGTCCTGGCATATGATTTTAATAGCACAATACATGCAATTAATTATTTAATATTAACTTCAGTCTCTCAGGCCACATTGTAATGTCCAAGCTTATTGTCAATCCTTTAAATTTACTTCTGAAAATACGAGCACACTTATACAATTACGATATAGTGAATTAATTCAATTGTACACTTTAATTCCTACAATAATGCTGAGCCTAATTTTATATGTTAGGCTTTCTACTCGATCTGCAGCATGTCACAATCACTATCATCGCCTGACATTGGGAAATGTCAGATTAAGGTGAAATTATTATTTATTGATAAGTTTTCTCAAGAATGAAGCAGAAAGCTGTTGTCATAATTGAAAAAGTACTGTGTTTAAACTTGCCATGTCAAAGCTTTTAGTGTTTGTAAACTTGAAAACCGAGATATTTTTACTCGTAAAATACTATGCAGATATTTCTTGTAAACAGTATTATTATTATCAATAATGGTGACTGAAAAGGGTTCTATCACGTGGGTAGAGGAAGATTAACTGTTTGATGCTGGTGTATTATTTAGCACTACCGATGAGAACCGTGGTTTGAAGCATTACAAGTAATGAACTTGAGCTTAGTGGAGCGTGGGGGCACATTGTTCGGGGGGATATTAAATCAAACCATCAGAACAGTGCTATTTTCGTCTCACTTAGCTTAAGTATAGTGCCGGCTTTTGTTTTTGTCAGTGGGTGCTTTTTGTGTAACTGAATGAAAAAAAATGTTCAATTAATAGAAAATAAGTAAGAAAATATTTTAGTTTACAGTTTCAACATACAAATATTCCACTATTTAAAAATAAATATGATCAAATATCTAACACTACCTAGCTAGGAAGGAAACAAGATAGCTAGCTAGATTTTAGGTACGATATAATAGTCAGTAAAGATGTAAGGTGAACGGTGCATTTTGTCTACTGCTCTTAAAAATTAGGCAATGGCATAACTAGCCATACCTGAAATTCCATATTAAAAATAATAATATAATAATAAATAATTGTCTGTGGTGAACACATTGCTTCTTGAAAGGCAGAAAATAGGTTATTCTATTGTATAACTGCACCCTATATGTTGAGAACTTTAAGCCAACCTTTAACAGTTACGTTTGCACTGGATTTACCATATCATGCCATGAAAACTGCAACATTGGCTTGGCCACACCTCAACTCACCAGCTTATCGATGCCTGCATTAGGGCATAGTGCTATGTTCACTGAAATAGAACTCTCAATGTTATCTCACAGAGAAGTATATTATACCTTTACAATCCTTTGTGTAATTCCCTTCTGTCTTTTATATTTTTATATAATTTGATTATTGTATAAATATTACTGATTTTCTAAAGCCAACTTCAAGTCATTAAAAAGAATAACTACAAGTTCCTTGACAGCTTCTTTTTTTTTTTTTTAAGACTACATATTTAATTGTGTTTCATAAATGACTGTTATCAAAGTAATAATGCAAAACTGCTTGGGGAATGCACCCCCCCTTATTACTCAAGGTGAACAGAAAACATACACACTGACAGCACAAAGTAATTAAATTCAGGGATGTAGAGTGTGGGCCTTGGGCCTTGCCTTTGTATCTGAACTCCCTTGGAAAGGTCTACTGGGCCGGCTGCTAGAAAATCAGATCAGATCAAGCTTTAGAGGAGATTGTTCCCCTGGTCTGTTGCCATGTGTGGGAAAAACCAAAGTTTTACCGAGCCAGACATGCTGGGAGGGGAAGGTTTTTCAGTCGTGAAAGGACCCTTTGCTCACCAATCATCCCACACTACCTGAGGCACATGCTTACGTAAGGAATCGATCACTCTTTAATTTCACGTAGGACTCTTAAAATTGTAAATGTGTGTGTGATTGAGCCGGTTTGGCTTTCGGTCATTCTGAAACACCAAACCACTTATTTTGTAAACTTCGAGCTTCTGTTTGGCATCATTGTCTAGGTTTCCCAAGAGATATAGTCACAACTGAAGATCTGGGCATTTGCCGGAGTTGGCTCATAAGGTGATGTGGGAAAGAAATGCCGAAGCAAGCTGTACCCACAGAGCTATGGAAAACTGGAATGTGGGGCTTTTTGGAAGGTCCTTTTGCTGGTCGAAGAGGCACCAAAAATAGCATGGTCCATCAGGCACAGCACGGTCTGCCAGTGCTTCTTATGCTAATGTGTTTTCTTCCTGCTCCCCCAGCTGGTGTCCAGAGTCTCAGGGTGGCTGTAAAGTAGCTGGCTGGCAGTCTTCTAAGTATTATCTCAGAACATTGTTAAAAGTTTCCAGCAGGCAGGCACCTCCATCTGTTAGTCCAGCTCTAAACCCACTTCAATCAATCAATAAATCATGTTTTATTTGGTATTTTAACAACAGTTATGTTCACTTGACTTAAAGTTTCTGTAGAGAGACTGAAAAAGCAGGAAACCTGGGGAAATTCCCTGACCCCGGGAAAGGCGGTCAATAAATCAGCGGAACAGAAAATGAATGAAAGAAAACCTGACACGTAGACTGTTCAATAAACAGCTAAGCTGTTTTCATCACTTTTTTCGTCAACCATCAGTTTTCTGGTGGTTGGACCAATGGTGCAGACTGAGAGGGGTTTTACGTTTCTCCTGACTGGTAGCTGGTAATGGCGGTGACCTTGTTGGTAGCTGGTAATGGCAGAGATCTCATTGGTAGCTGTGTAATGGTGGTGACCTTGTTGGTAGCTGTGTAATGTTTGTGACCTTGTTGGTAGCTGGTAATGTTGGTGACCTCGTTGGTAGCTGGTAATGGTGGTGACCTTGTTGGTAGCTGTGTAATGTTGGTGACCTCGTTGGTAGCTGGTAATGGCGGTGACCTCATTGGTAGCTGTGTAATGGCGGTGACCTCGTTAGTAGCTGGTAATGGTGGTGACCTTGTTGGTAGCTGTGTAATGTTGGTGACCTCGTTGGTAGCTGGTAATGGTGGTGACCTTGTTGGTAGCTGTGTAATGTTGGTGACCTCGTTGGTAGCTGGTAATGGCAGTGACCTTGTTGGTAGCTGTGTAATGGCGGTGACCTCGTTGGTAGCTGGTAATGGTAGTGGCCTCGTTGTTAGCTGGTAATGGCGGTGACCTCGTTGGTAGCTGTGTAATGGCGGTGACCTCGTTGGTAGCTGGTAATGGTAGTGACCTCGTTGGTAGCTGGTAATGGCGGTGACCTCGTTGGTAGCTGTGTAATGTTCGGGAGTCAGAGGGGCTTGTTGCAGTGGCGGTCCACTTCAAGATTGGCCTTGGTGTGATCTTTCAAGGATATTCTAATACTGTAGCACGTGGAGTTTACAATGTACGCCAGTTTTATTTTACATGGATATCACAGACAAACTATTCATTTGTCCTTTTTTTTTTGAGTTAAGTTACAAATTCTTAGAAATAACCCGAAACTGTCACAACTAATGTGATTTACTGCTTTACCAAGGAACACAAGGTAAGATTTTGCATTGGATACTGACATAGCCGGTGTCACCCTTGATAACTATGTTGGAGAGATTAAATGGAATTTTATTTAAACTGAGTTTAATTTACACCACCGTTTTGTCTTCTGACATTTTTATTATTATTACTATTCAAGCATCAGAGACAAAGCTAGCTTTTGTTAGTGCCTGTGAATCAATTTTATTTTTCAAAGGGCCTCAAATGCCAGGCAAAAAAACACCCAAATGTCAAAATGTCACAAAGAACAGCCTATTATTGAGATACCATTTCAAGTCATTAAATGTAATACAGGAAGTCAATGTTTTTATAATAGGGTGCATAATTGTAAATTTGATCATTTACATTTTCTAGGCTCCCCAGGTGGCAACAAAGTCTAAAGAGGGTGATTATAAAAAAGGAGGAGAAAAAAAAGTGATTTTCAAAATGTCCCTTGGTGTTCCTGTTAATGACATAAACTATATGGACAAAAGTATTGGGACACCTACACATCTCACCTACAGGAGCTTTTAGGACATCCCATTCTAAATCCATAGGCATTAATATCGAGTTGTTCCCCTCTTTTTGCCCATTCTTCCAGAAGATCGTTTGTGAGGTCATGCTGGACGAGAGGGCCTGGCTTGCAATCTCTGTTCTAGTTCATTCCAAAGGTGTTCAATAGGGTTGAGGTCAGGGCTCTGTGAGGGCAAGTCAAGTTCTTCCAAACCAAACTCATCCAACCATGCCTTTATGGACCTTGCTTTGTGCACTGGGGCACAGTCATGCTGGAACAGAAAGGGGCCTTCCCCAAACTTTTTCCACGAAGTTGGATGCATAGAATTTTCCAAAATGTCTTGGTAAGCTGAGGCATTAACATTTCCCTTCAGTGGTACTAAGGGGCCTAGTTAAACCCCAGAAAAACAACCCCATAGCATTATCCCTCTTCCACAAAACTTTACAGTTGGCACAATGCAGTCAGGAATGGAACTTTCTCCTGGCATTCGCCAAACCCAGACTCGTCCATCGGACTGCCAGACAGAGAAGCGTGATTCGTCAGTCCACAGAACACGTTTCCACTGCTCCAGAGTCTAGTGTCGGCGTGCTTTACACCACTCCATCCGACGCTTGGCATTGTGCTTGGTGATGTGAGGCTTGCATACAGCTGCTCGACCATGGAAACCCATGCCATGAAGCTCCCAGCGCACAGATTTTGTGCTGATGTTAATGCCAGAGGAGGTATGGAACTCTGAAGTTATTGAGTCCACAGAGCATTGGCGACTTTTACGCATTATGCACCTCAGCACTCGGCGACCCTGTTCTGTAACTTTACAGAGTCTGTCACTTTGTGGCTGAGTTGCTGTGGTTCCTAAACGCTTCCACATTGCAATAATATCATTTACAGCTGATTGTGGAATATCAAGGAGAGATGAAATTTCTAGAGCTGACTTGTTGCAACAGTGGCATCCTATTACAGTGCCACGCTCGAATTCAGTGAGCTCTTTAGAATAACCCATTCTTTCACAAATGTTTGTAAAGGCAGACTGCATGGCTAGGTGCTTAATTTTATACACCTGTGGCAATGGGACTGAATGAAACACCTGAATTCAATGATTAAGTGGTATGGCCAAATACTTTTGTCCATATAGTTTATATCTGAGATTCTATTCCTGGTCTATGTTAGGTTTGCTTCATGGCTGACGTCCTGCTGAGGTTTCACTATTGAAAGAGGGCTCTCTTTATGCCTGTTAGAAGTTGGAATTATTTCACTGACAGTATCAAATTAATTGATTTCATTCTTACTTAGAAATAAAGGATATTCTTATCAAGCAGTCACAATATTTAAAAAATTTAGATTTTGTTAAAATAATTTAAAATGCTAATTCAGCTGAAAGGTACTCCTTGCTGCTTCAGTCTCTGCATAGATGGTGTAAACAAAGTTGCGTCTATATTATTATTTTAACTGTTCCTGAAAAGATTCGTTCATGTTAAATTAAATTCTCTGGCTATAGTTTAATGAAAACGAATTAAAATAATGATGACAATTTGATATTGATTTATCTCAGATAGGGTTCTCATTATAACGATACGTGATGATTTTTTTGTATTCTGTGCCCAGAGTTAGCTCTGAAGTCAACTCAGACTATGCTTTCATTGCATGCTTTGGAATGGATGACGGGCACAGACACCTACTAAAAATGCTACGTGTTTCCGGCACCAAGGGGAGAACGGTGCTACCTGCCCAGGTGATACTTTTCAAAGGGCACTTCCAAAAGGCAAGCACAATTACTTGAGATTAATAATTATACATAAACTGTGAATAAAAGGTAACAGAGCATGCTGTATAAAACTATAACTCACCCAGTTTAAAGAATTAAGAATTTTTTTTTTTTAATAACATGTCGTTGAAGTGATAATTTGCATATTGGATAAGGGTTTGGGTACTTGCATATGAGACTGGTAATACATTAATCACACAAAGGGAATAGTTTGTGTGGTGGTGTGTGTTTTTCCACAATCACTCAGTAAGTTGTTAAATTGGTCTCCAAGTATATGCTCCATAATTCCCCATCACACTTTTTTTTCTTTCTCAGTAGAAGTCAACAACTTGACATGGAAATGCGCTTTAAAATAAGTTCCAGAAAATTAAGGCAGCTTAAAGAAGTTTTCATATGACTCGTGAATGCATTATTTGGTCAGCAGGAATAGACACTGTCACATGCAGTTCACAGAAAATATAGCCTTAGTGGTCAACCTAAAAGCGAAGTATTCTGCATTCAAAAACAATATCATTAGCATAAGATTTTCAAATTTTATATATAGATGTGTTATATAGAGCAATAAGTGTTGGCCATATTGCTAGTTTATAAGGTGACAAAAAAGAATGCGATCAAAATCTGGCTGGGGTCATTGCAAACTGTATGTGTTTCATTTCTGTAATGAGATGCAGTTCCCACACTGATGATAAAAATGATGAAAGGAGAAGAGATCATTCATTCTGATGATCTTGCTTTTATTCTCCAAGACAACAAACAGAAGTCAGCATACCGTCCCAGCATTTATGAATACAAACAAACCGCTCACCGAGTCATGTTTCACGAGCAACGTGGCTCATGTGTACATTTAACGCTAATGGAAAAGCAAAAATGAATTAAACAAACCCACGCCACAAACGTCAGCGATTATTAACGGAGTCTTCACATGCCTGCTCACGTTCTGCGCGGGCTGCAGCTCACATATCGCTGTGCATTGATCTGCTAACGACGGCGCTGCCTGAATCCTCACAAAGCAACATGCTTGAGGTTTAAATCTGTGCTTAACATGCAATGCAGCCGCGGGAATGCTTTGCCGTGACCTTTATTTGCATTGCAGTTCCTTTATTCCAGTCCAATTAGTGCTGTTGTACACCATTTGCTTATCGGATCTAAGTGTTTACACTCACTTTGATTAATTCAGTTTTGTGAAATGGGCCAGGTCGAAACCATGCCAGTATATCAAGCACGGGTTTGGACTTTAAATTAATTATGTGCCCTGAATCCTTTTCCCTTGTTTTTGTGCACACAAAAATTCAAGCGAACGGGACTATTCTTTGGTGCCCTTCGAAACCACCGCATAGAGCCATCCCCCACAATGAAAATTGACCAGGACAGCGCCGCTATTTAGCACAATTTCTTTTCCCACCCAAAGACGATGCGGCCTTCCCCGCTTGTTGTTGTTTCCCTCCAGAACATTTCATTTTCATTCTGCTGGTCCTGCTTTCTTTCAACCTGCCATTTCAATGGCAACGCGCATACGTCCATGCTCTGCTCCCTTTGAGACGAGCAGGGGTAAGAAAATAAATAATCTTCAGCCACGAGCGCTTATGTGACTGACAAGGCCTGTTATGTAGTTACTGTTTGCCATTTCCGTGAATATCCCCAATGCACACTGTGGCCCGGAATATCTTATCAATCCCTGAATAAAGAAAAACAAAAGCACCAACACACTGATAGCGTCACTGCTACCGTACCGTGGTTATTTGGTTTTGGCAACGTTAGGCTCCCACGTATAGCCAAAAGCACACATGGATTCCTCCTGGATTAAAAAACTAATTTTTTAAAAAATCTAATAAACTTGTTAAAAACTTGTTGTTTTGGTTGGTTCTACCTCAATTCGAAAGATCACTGACCAATGATAAATTCCAAGTGAATTCAGTAGGAGTAAAAGAGAGAAAAGGCCAATATAAATATATGGACATTTCTGAAGGCTTGAAGCATTTGGCATCCTGAGCCTGTTTCTGCAATCTCTCAGCGTCTCTCGGCCCTGGGAAGCATTTGCATGCCATGCCCTCAGCGGAATGAAACAGCTGTCAATGTGGCTTTTCTTTATCTCTCTCTCTCCCTCCATCTCATGTGGCACAGTGGTGGAACTGAGCACTTAACTTTGATCTAGGATTATACGCTTCATGACCTCTCTGTGGCGCAGTCCTGATCAGACCATATATCAGTCCGGTGCATGTGCACGTCTGCAATGGACCATTTTATTGGTGAATATCTTATAGGAAGACTGTCACTCTTTACTCTTTCACTCTCTCGCACGAAGACATTCACACATATCCATACATGCTTAGAGTTTTTGTATACAAAGGGTTTTATACTAAATAATGGTGAGTAGAAGACTGACACATGACCATGACCAATCTATGTACAGAGATATTTTCACAAATAATTTCTGAGGGTCATAATAGGTTTAAATGTCATGAGCGAGCTCGGCGTGCGGTGTAGCCTTCAGGCCATTACTGGAAGCTTATCTAATTATCATGCCAATTAACTCTTTTACAATATTTGCTTCATGCAGAGAGATTCAATCACCAATTATCACCCCCACACCCCCGCCCCTGCACTGGGAGAAACTAGTAAGTAAAGCTACTCCATTGCACCTTCTCAAAGATCTCAGCCTCCACCTTACTGACGTCTATCTCCATCACATTTTGGTTGTTTTTACTGTGTGTGTGTGTGTGTGCGTGAGTGTCAGAAATCAAAACTCTATTTGCATACTTACTGTTTTAATTGATATGTTAGTACAAGATTCCATGGACATTTTAGACAATGCACCACATCCCAGACAGTGCATTTGACTTTTAATGGACATGATTGTATGATTGTGCATTCTCTGTATGTGCGTGTGTGCGTGCGCGTGTGCGTGTGTGTGTGTGTGTGTGTGGTTTTTTTCCAGGTTACATTGCTGGTCTATCTGCCTTATCAGTTCCCAGAAACAACTTTCCTAATTACAAATAATGAAATCTTTCCTTTTTGTGAGCCATTTCCTATTTCCCTTATTGTACAACAAATTTACCTCGTACCAAGCATTTTTTCATTTCTGTTAATTAGCTTAGAGTGATTATTTGTTATTCACAGCCCTGACATTAAGTGGGTCTTTAATTTAAAAAAAAAAAAAAATACAATCCAGTATATTAAATAATTATTATAATATAAGAAGGACACAAATGCATTTGATTCATTTTCACAGAAGGGGTCTGCAAAAAAATAAAACGAGTTTTGGATTGTCAGGGGAGGTTTGCACTGAATCAATTTCAAAAGTATGTCATGGACTTACCATGTTGATTAAATAATGAAGGCCAAGCCACAATCCTCAGTGGGTAGCAGAACCTTTTATGTCTCTTCAGAATTTACTAACGAGGTACTAAAGCCCTGTACTGAAGTGTAATTACCGAAATAAGACAAATATATAAGGGGATGCTAGAAATATGACTGAGAATAACATCAAAGCACTTCATTCCCAAAAAAAGAAAAGAAACATTTTCTTTCTACTCACCTCCATCTTTTATGAAGTTCCATGGGTTTTGAATGGATATATGTCCTCTAAATGAGCCACAGTGCTGGCAGCGTGTCATTTTTGTTAGGTTTTCGAGCAGCAGCTCTTTCAGTAGCCAGCTGTCCTTGCAATTGGAATGTTCAGCATCAACAGCAGTGTCATTCCTAACAGTAAAATATCCGCAGCCTATGTGGTTTCAATCCGGTTCATGATCTGGTTGCAAATAGGCAAGGAAGCCATGTACAGTATATATATAAATTCAGGGTTGTGTGCCTAACTCAGCAGAAACAGGGCCTGAGGCAGGGTACACCCAAGATGGGATGTCAGTCCATTGCCCGGTAGAACACACACACAAACTAAACACAGCCTCGGGTGCCAATTTTGGGTTGGTATATATTTCATTGGAACTAACCCAAATCCAGGTTAAATCTATCCTATTTATATTAAAGTAAGAATAAGATATATATATGCTCGGAAGTCCATG
>JAOVYW010005074.1:2174-12564 GCA_025775045.1 Hiodon tergisus | reverse complement strand
AAAACCCTGTGCTAGGGTTCCTGTTGGAGCACCTTCTCTGTCTGGCGTGTTTGTAACAGGGCTAAATACAAAACCCTGTGCTAGGGTTCCTGTTGGAGCACTGTCTCCGTACCCCACGCTCGATCCCTTACTGATGCCCTTTCCTAAGACGCCTCGACATTAGGAGACATTATTGAACATTACACACGTAAGAGGAGAAAAGTAAAAAATAAAATAAAGAAACTATTGAAACGAGACGACTAAATCCGGCATCAACGAAATAGCATGTAACAGCATGTATTATCATTTTTAAAGGGTCTCATACGGTTTTAGAAATCGAGCTTAAAACGCCACACTACATTATGTATGTCTCCAGCCCTTTAACCTTTACTGACGGGGCACAGCTTGCAACTTGACAAGAGATTTGGGGCTGGAAGACTGCTGAAGAAATTCCCTCAAGGAAGTGATGCGCCGTAACGGCAGCTCTTCCCCTGGGAGTCTGAGTGTTGGTTTCCGCGTGGAGTACAATGGCTCAGAGTTCAAGACAGTATAATGGAAGTCCCCTTTTGGGTGGGTTTTATTTATATTCAGAAGTGTGTTTTTCATTCCTTGACAGCTGCCATATAGGACATTATTTTAAAGACGGAGAAATACATTTTATTAATTCGTTTATTATTATTATAATTACAATTATTTTTATTTTATTTTATATTCTATCGGTTTTTTTGTTTTTTTTTGCATGAATAATCTAAAGGAGGTAAGATAAATGCACTGAATGAAGGGGTTTTAGAGAACCGTATTGTTGGATGCTGGAGCCAAAGGACTAGTTAACTTACTGGCAAGCAAACGGTTTGACCTGTGTTTTTCTGCATGGATCTGTTCTCGTCATCGCTTATCCCAGGGTTATACACTGTGCGAAGGAAGCTACCGTTTCTGTGTGGGTGTTCAGAAAGGCCTCTCCACAGCCCGCTTGCTGGTTTTTCCCTTTAGCTCCGGTGCGTTCCTCGGCGACTCTACTGTAAATGAATGCTACATTGCTAGCCACAGACACTTTGTCACCTTCCAAACGTCAGCCGTTCCTTTTGATGTACATTTGTACACAAACATGAAGGCGTTTAGCGCAGTAGTATATGTAATTGTTTCTTTTTCTTCCCTCTGACGTTCTTTTAGCTCTTTTCTGTAATTGTGACAGATGAACCGCCGATCTCCGACGTGCGGCGGCACAATTTGAGGAGTGGGCCGGCGTGTCCAGGCAACCGTTTGAAGTTTGCCACGCGCGGCAGCGCGGCGCTCAGAAGGTATTTTCCGCTCCGCAGTTGTTGGCGGCTGTGATGAATCATCGGAGCATTTCCCTTCCACCGGTGATCCACTCGGCCCACATAACGCGCTTTGGGAAAATCTCTCGGCGAGTGAGGGAGCGAGCGGCCTCCCAAACCCTCCGAGGATGATGGGAGACGTTTCAGGCGCTGTGCGAGAGCAATTTACCGGCGCAACATGCATGGCGGTCGCCTGTGAGCGTTTCTGATTTCATGCCGTTAAAAAAAGGAGGCAAACGGGCTGGTCGGAACACAGTTTTTGACGTTTAAAGCTAGGGCCTGTTTACTGCAACGTGTGCATCACCTCAGACACTGAACCTGAAAACTGGCTATTGTCAGCGTCTGAGTCTCGCTGGGCGTTTCACCGGAAGGACGGACAGGGCCTGTCTTTGGGGCCGTGGTTGGGAGGGACAGACAGACTACTGTGGCTGGACAGCTGTGCGGTTGAGGGTGTAAGAGGTGTCTGACTCTTAGCTAAAAGCGTTTTCCAGCAGGGCTGTTATATCATTGAGCTGGGTTCTTAACCGTAAATGTTTCAGCAAATATCCAGCTGTATAAATGGATCAATGTAAATGTAAAACTGCAAGGCATGTAAGTCAGGACTAATTAGCTAGAAATATGCCAGAGATTAAAGTTTTGTGAAATTGACGGGCATTAAGCAACGACCTGAGACGTTAGCTGGCTAGCGCCCTCTCGGTCTGGAAACGTTAGCTGGTTAGCGCCCTCTCGGTCTGGAGACGTTAGCTGGTTGCGCCCTCTCGGTCTGGAGACGTTAGCTGGTTAGCGCCCTCTCGGTCTGGAGACGTTAGCTGGTTAGCGCCCTCTCGGTCTGGAGACGTTAGCTGGTTAGCGCCCTCTCGGTCTGGAGACGTTAGCTGGTTGCGCCCTCTCGGGTCTGGAGACGTTAGCTGGTTAGCGCCCTCTCGGTCTGGAGACGTTAGCTGGTTAGCGCCGTCTCTGTCTGGAGACGTTAGCTGGTTAGCGCCCTCTCCGTCTGGAGACGTGGCCGAAGCGGCGTCGTGATGGACAGAAAGACGGAACCCCGTCCTTCCAATGATGGCTCTGCCTCTGCCGTGGCCAAGGCCAAAGCGGCGCCCCGGGGGCGGAGATGCGGAAGGAGACTGAAGCTCCCTGTCTCCCTTAATTAATGGTTCTGCTGGCAGCCGTGCATGTGTGGAATCTGTTGTTGGGTAGAAAAACTCTAATGAAAATCATCTTCTTGCTCCGCTGGCCTTAGGATTTATCTTTATGTATTTATTCATTCTCTCTTTAGAAACCTAGCTGTTATTACGATCGATTTTGGATCCTAGGCAGGCGAAATGCGTTTTTCTTTCGTGTTTTTTTGCTGTAGTGAAACGCAGTGATCCTGGAGGGGGATTAGTGGGGCGGGGTTGGGGGGGGGGGGGTGGACTTGAGTGGCAGGGAGGATTTGTAGTTGGGAAAGCTCTGACCGTGGCCCAGGGAGGAGGTGTCAATAACGGAACACTGAAAGCATCATCAGTCAGAGTGGCGTTGAGGAAGATGGGGTCCTTGAGACCCCTGGGTGCAAATTGACCAAGACGCTGGCTCAAGTGGCCGATCGCAGATGTCGGAGAGCCTGCTAAAAAATGGATGATTCTTTTCTTTATTTCTTTTTTCTGTTTTTATCGAGCCGAACCTGCGGTGAAATCCCTCCCTGCCTCTAATCCGTTGTGTAAATATGTATTGTCAGAAAGTGGGGAAAACACTGCATTTGCCACAGCACTGTTGGCCCTGTGGTGGTGTTTTCCGGAACAGTTTTTGCATTTGTTTTTGTTTAGTTTTTTTGCCTGTACTTGTATCCGCCAATAAATAATTGAGAGCTGAGAGAATAAGCCCTCTGCCTGGCAGAGGAAAACCCCTCTGGCATGTGCGAGTAGCCTCCGCATGAATGGCCTTCCCTCCACCACCTGCAGAGGTAGCACGTGAATCAGTGAGCCTTTACGAGAGTCGTCACCGTTTGTAATCGCTGCTTTGAAAACTGACCGCTGATGCTCGGGGGGCGGGGCATCCGGCCGAACCCCTGCCTCCCTCCTCCATTCTCTGTTTTGCCTCCATGGTAACCATGACTTATGCACATTTCTGAAGTTCCTGCAGTCAGGGTTAATTCAGCTGAAGCCCGAGAAGAATAGCTTTCCTAGGGTGTGTATATACATTAACGTGTGTGTGTGTGTGTGTGTGTTTGTGTGTTTGCGTATACACACACATTGACTGACACACACACTAACTAAATCTCTGCTTCACTGTGCACAACGCAGTATTGAGTTTTTAGGCTCGCAATTACCATAGTCATTCTGCAAAGTCATTTGCTGAGGTTTTCCCTTACATGCACACACGCACACGCACACGCACACGCACACACACGCACGCACACGCACAAGCACTCCACAGCTTACCACGTTTAGATAACCATGTAATAGAGCCACATTCAAGAGTTACCGTGTCTGTCTGTGGCTGACCAGATACTGAAATGAATTTCCCCGAATGGGGGATATAACCCCACCCGTCAAATGTTACACATCGGGGAAATGGCAGGCAGGGGGAGGTTTAGTGCGTGTACACGGATGGCTACGTGATGGCAACACCCATGCTAATGCCGGTGAGATGCTAGCTGGAGGATTGAAGGGAGAAGTCTCCTGTCTTTCAGCGGTTGGCTCAGTGCTGGTCATTTCAAGGGGGTTTAATGCCGTGCTGATTGGCTGAAAAAGATTAGCTGTTTCAGGGGGAGTGGTAGTGTTGATTTGGCGAGCAAAATAAGGGGGCCACCTCTGGGATACATTTCTGTTCTCAGCCATTAGCTTTAATACTTGAGTGGCTCGTGATTTATGCAGTGCCAAGGCGTTAGACGCCCCGAGTGCAACGGCGCCCCCTGGAGACCTTTCCCCATATATGCGGACGGCCGCGCTGAGGCCGGGGAGTGGAGCGTACCGAGGGGCTCGGTGCTCTCCTCGTCACCGTAAAATGTTTTTTAAATCCAGTTACTGCGTCGTTTGATTTTCATTTCAGGGGGCGCCAGGTTTAATTGCTGGAAATGAGCCGTGTTTTTTTCATTTTTTTCATTTATTTTATTTTTTATTTTTTATTTCTGAGGTTTTCATTATTGATTTAGATCCCCTTTCATGAGGGGAGGGTTTTGACGTCCCCAAATCAATTAACGCCGTCAAGTGCCGCCGAAAGACATCAGTGTTTGATTGAAATTGTTCAACCTCTCTTAATATAAGTGCACTAGTCACTAGTTTTTGGTTGTGATGCATTACACGTCTTTTTTTCCTGCAAATAATTTAGTAGACCCTTTGGGCAGGTGTAACAAGCTGCCTGCAACGTGAGTAGGCTTCCCTGCGGGAGCAAGCCAGGATGGCCTGGACGGAGCCGAAACTCCTCGCGTAACGTTCAAACAACCACACTTCTGACGTGGCTCTGCTGTTTTCACGGCGTAGCTGAGGATCACCGAAGTGGATTTGGCGTAGGATTGTGACGGAACGTGCGGCGGACTGGGATAAGCTGGGCCGTAAGTCACCGGGGTGGTTTCTGAAAGGTGGTGCGGAGCCGGCAGAACGGCAGGCCTGCGTCCGAATTCGCACCAGAGAACTTTGGGTAGTTGAGTTGAGTGGACCGGACCGGACCGAACGGCGATAATGGGCGTGAGATGTTTCTCCGAGCTCCATGTGGGGAAATGGACTTAACAGGGAAAGGGAGCATGAAATTCCTCTGGCTTATGGTGGAGAGGGATGGGTTCGATTCCTTAATAAGGCCACAGAGACATGGGAAGGAGTGGTGGTAGGGTTAACAGCAGACCTGAGCGTCCCCGTCGCTGTGGCTCTGTGTTAAGACACACAGAGAAGATGGGAAAGGTCATTATCGTATGAATTGAACTGTATAAATTCCAATACAAATCTGATCAAATTTAATTTGCTGCAGTCATTTTAAAAATTTAAAGGTGTGTAAAGGCCCATGCAGAGATATTCCAGAGGGAGTAGAAAATGAAAATGTTGATTGGGCCGATATGGGGAAAATTGGAAAAGTCTTCCCAGACCACCTGAGGATAATGCATTCTGGAACTTCTGGTATCACAGAGAAACAGTTCTTCCACATGGCATGAGGGGCAGCTGGCGGTGTACTGGTGAAGGTGGCAGGCTTGTAACCAAAAGTTTGCCGGTTCAAGTCAAGGTCTTTAACCTGAATTGCTTCAGTGAAATATCCTGCTGTATAAATGGATGAATGTAGACGTGTAAGCTCTAGCTTTGGATAAAGCATCTGCTAATGTAAATGTAAGAGAACAGCAAGGTTCAGTATCAGTCAGTATAATGCTGTCACAGTAGTAACGGTTATAAAAGAGAAAGAGGGCTGTGCCCCATTATATAAAGAAAGGTTTGGGTGTACAGAAAGCATGAGGAAAGGTATACCTTGTGATAATAGCAGTGGGGAACCAGGCTCCGCCCATTTCTGACCCAGAGCTTGGCCCAGGAAACCGTTGCGGCCACGCGAGTTAGGAAAGGCCTGCCTGTAAGACGAAACCATTGTGGTGCACTCTCATTGAAACCAGCTGGGCATTTTTACATAATACAGGTTAAGTACCTTGCTCAAGGGTACATGAACCGGCAACCTTACGGTTAGAAGCCTGTCACCTTTATCCACTGCCACCACCAGCAGACAAATATACTGTATACTGGGAGGCATTTCTGTAGTACTGCTGGTGTGGAATAACAAGGCTACATTGAAATGAGATTTTATTGATCTTCTGAAGAAAAGCCTCAGCTTTAGCTCACAGTGGCTATAAGCTGTGTCTGGAATTGTTAGTCACTCTTGGAGGACATTCGTCCCGGAAACAAAGAACGATTAGTAAAGGGGCGTAGATGGGTTTTTTTCCCCCCCCGAGGCACATGAACGTGCACGGTGAGAAAAACCACCGGACAGTGAAGATCGATCGGCGGATAGTCGATAGTCTCTCGAGCGGGCGGCTAATGAACCCAATCGGCCCAGTGTTCCTCTGTTGGTCCTCGCGACCCCGCTGCCAGCGCTGATAACCCGAGTGTCTCCTGGCGCATTCGGACCCATTGTTCCTTGGCCTAAGCCGGTGGCTTGGAATGGGTTTCTATTTCTGTTCCTTAAACCGCGGAGATCGCTGAGCTGTGATTCTCTGAGCTGTGGTTATATAGCGAAACCTCAGGGGTTGGGATTGAACCTTTGTGTGCTTTGGGTCCTGCGGTGGCCTCATATCCTCCTCTGCGCAGATGCTTTTCCACCCGCCCGACTCCGGCCCGTCCGACTCCGGCCCTCTAGTCCCGGTGGACTTGTACTGTTGACATGTTCCGTGTCAGTTGAGTTTTTATACTGTATCAGTTAATGGAAGTCATTATTTGTGACTCGTGTCACCTTGGTACAATGGAGCTGAGTTTGCTTTAAGGCGGGGGGGGGTACTTGGTGGTCCATCCAGCAGATTTAGTGTTCCCCCGGGAACGGACTCGTGTCCCCGCTCAGAACGCTCGAGAAAGCCACTGAAAATGAACCAGAGCTTAATCGCCAATATTAAACTTGCCTTGAGCTTGTTCCCAGATCTAAAGTCAACTGTATTCCGTTTTCTTAATCGCCTTCTGTAATAGCTTACTCTTTATTGGATGAACACAGAACATTAAATTTACATTAATGATGAACTGTGCACCAAATGCATGAATCCCATTTACATTTGTAATACGAGGTTTTTAGTTGGGAGCGGTGCACATTTAATTCTGCTTGTGATTAAAGGTGCCTGTTAAAAGGGAGAATTATAGCTTTTCACGCAGTAGCTGATCTCTAGGACTCACAGTTTTCATGGGTCCGTGATTTCATAGAAAACATCATAGTTCAGGATCAGCTGCGGATGGCACAGCGTATAAAATCACCACGGTGTCAAACCAAGTGGGAGTCGGTTTCATGCGCAAATGTTTATGTAATTTTTTACTAATCAGCGATTTTGTCACGAAGCTCCTCTTCAGCAGTTCCCCTTCCAGTGCCTCCATGAAGGCGTGGCAACCCTCTCCATTCTGATTGGCTCACTATGCGGACTGTCGCAGGGCGATAATGTGCACCTCACGCGCCGCTGTCAAGCAGCAATTATAATTGAAAGTGCTGGCTCGATGCCGTCCGGGCCTCGTTAAGCCGCGTGCTGTCCAGCGTGAAAACAATTTAACAATAGAAGTGTGAAAGTAGGTAGTTTAAAGCAGGTTTTCTGGGTTAAGGGAGCACATCACTTTAAATGAGATGGGTTTTTTAAATGTATTTTTTGCTGTGTCCTATTACAAGGGAATCCATTGCAAATATGATTAGAGATGACGTAGCTCTATGGATTTTCCTCTTTCCAGTGCAGTAAACCAAATCGAATATTTATTTACATTAATGCAGGAACGCGTTAAAATTTTAAAGTTCCAAGCGATAACGATCAAATTAATTTATCCACTGTGGAAAGTAAACTGTTATTGACGATTGAATGAACTCCTGTTATTGACTGTTTTACATAACTAGCGAGCTATCAGTGCCAAAGGACTTCCTCCAGGGGAAACCGCCTTTTTGATACTTGCTGTGTCACTACGGTCTTATACACTCGAGAATCTCTGTCTGTACTGGCACTCAGATTCAGCTTCAACTTTATTGTCATTGCACAAAGTATACAACCAAGGCAACGAAATACGGTTAGCATCTGACCCAGAAAGTGCAAAATGTAGTGCAAAGAGTAGTGCAAAGAATAGTGCTAAAGTAATTTTTGAGACAAGGTGCCATCATTAGTGTAGGTGTTAATTTTCTCACCCGAGCGAGGTTTGAATCCAGCTCATGACATTGCGCGCTCATGACATGCGCGCCCACCCACATTCGGGGTGGATGAAATCAGCAAAACTTCTCTCGGCTCCTGGTACCTGAGGGCTGGCAGGGCTCTCCTCCAATTGCCACTGTGTGGCTTGCAGTGTGTAATAGAGACAGGTGGCTGGAAGGCTATTGGAGAGGAGTCGGCCAATCGCATTGCCTCCTCTCTGTCTCCGTGTTGGGGCGGCAGGATTTGCAACGAGAGGCGTGCATTCCAATGAAGAAATAGCTGCCTGTTTTTAAAGCCGGTTTTTACGACGACAGACCTGGGACTGTGATTGCAGTCGATTGCATCTCTACTCAGTGTGGTGACCTCATAATCAGAGGCGAGCTATTTTCCTCCACTTGTAGGGTTCTCAGCTCCTCTAGTGCGTCGCACCTGATTGGCCCACATAAATAGCATCCAAGTTTTCACATGCAGCACAAACCCCTTGTGCGTGTGTTCAACTTTTACAAGCGTTTAAAAAATGCATACCTCTTCCCCATGCAAATTTCCTTGTATTTGTTTCTTGATCAGTGACACTTAATGGATCTAAACTCCCGCCGATACATCTTTGGTTCCTGCAGCTTACGTTCCCCGAGACAAAATACAAATCGGCGTCAACAAAAGTCTCGTGACAACAGGTTACTGTTCACATTAGCGTTCGTCTTTAGATTTGTGGTGAGGTTAATGGGCGTCCACGTCCAGCCAGGATGATACAGATACGACGTAGCGGGTAGCCACCGAGGGCTTGGACTAGCCCCTCTGTTTTCTGCGAAAGGGTCCTATAATTAATGCAGACTGCTCAGAGGTATAAACTACTACACCCCTCAGACATATCTTCAGGTGTGTGTGCGCATATGCGTACATATTTAGGTCAATATTCTTGACATTTATGTTGTGTAGTGGCTGGGGTGTAGTAGAAAATAGCCTGTTATTGGTGACGAGGAAGTGCTGCGCTCCCTGAACCTGGGACCCCGTGCAGATGTGGACTGCTGCGCTCCCTGAACCTGGGACCCCGTGCAGATGTGGACTGCTGCGCCGCCCGAACCTGGGACCCCGTGCAGATGTGGACTGGCACCTCGTCCACCGGCCTGCATCGGCCAAGGAACCTAAAGCTCCCTCTTGGACCTCTCTGGGGTTTTTTTTAGTTTACAGCGAATCTGAGCACTGAGCACTTTATCAAGTTTGGTGCTGGATCGTGGCTGGCCCCCCGGGTGGGACAGGGGGACAGGGTAGAGCACCACTGCACCCAAGTCGTCTCTTTTTGGCAGCCGTCACTTTTCAGATGATTTAAGAACGTCTCTGTTCATCGTTTTCAGCGAACTCATGAAAGCTGCTTCCTCCATATCCGGTCATTGATGTGTTCACAGGGGGCCATCTGTTAGCCGACGGCGACAGTTGTGAGCTCTCGCATCCGCGCCACACAAGACGTGGAGCCAGATCAGTGCTATTAAAAAGAGGCAGTATGTCTGTTTGACAGGATCGTTCCGTTGGCCACTGCACACTCCTTTGGTGTCAGTGTTGTGTGTTGGTTCATTAAAAGGCTGGAGAAAGTTAATTATTTTGGCATCGGAGAGAAAAAGGACTTATTTGTCAGCTAATTTCTTTACTTCCTTTCCTTACTTCCTTAATCAACTAACTTTACTTTTACTTTTTGAAATTCTACTAGTTTTATTTTATTTCACTTGAGGCAATGAGCTAAAGGAAAGCCCTCGTCAAAGCATTGAGAGCCATAGTCCCTGTCCTGTCCTGTCCTGTCCTGTAGAGCTGCTGACAGTGCACCTGCTAGCCAGCAGGTGGTGTAGTGATTAAGCCATTGGACTAATGGATTGTGGTTTCACACCATTGAGGGGATCTACGGTTGTACCCTCCAGCAGAAAACTTAACCTAATTGGCTTTGGTAGACATCTAGCTGTATAAGTGAGTTGCTCGGTATCTGTATGTGTGGGTAGAGTAATGTTATCTGTAAGGATGCGCGCTCTGGGGTCAGCTGTAGGTAAATTAATTTAATAACCAAAAACCTGGTAGTACCCTGACTCGGGGAGTAGGTGGTGTGATGGTTTAGATTTTGAACGAGGGCTTTCCTGCCACAGAGAGGGTACTTCAACAACAACTTCATACAGTACATGTTTGGCTGTATAATTGGGGGGGGGCCTGTAGGGTGGGGGAGGCCTGTAGTTTGGCTAAGGGATAATGGGCTAAATGACCTTGATTTGTGATGTTGAGTGAGGCCTTTTCCCTGTGATGTTGAGTGAGGCCT
>JAOVYW010005073.1:0-12565 GCA_025775045.1 Hiodon tergisus | reverse complement strand
CCGGCAGCCCCCGCGGGAATGGCTAACACCCATTGGTTGGGGGAAGAAACGCACATAGCCATCCCCGCTACAATATGATTGTATTGCAACCTAGAATTACAATAGATCCAATGGCGTCTACTTTTCGGAATACTGTCTGGTAGCCATTTCAGTGAAAAAAAACAAGAGATATTATCTCAAAAGTCATTTCAGCTCAGAACATAGCTGCCAACGCTACATCGTACCAACCTGAAAGAGTGATATGATAATGAAAGACCAGCACAAGATTTGCAAGACTGTAAATTACCCAAAACAGTGAAACTGGAATGTTGAATGGGGTGCACAGGAAAAAAGGGGTATGCCTGGAAATAAATGTTTTATATGTTGAGAGGGACATACCTAAATGACTGGCAGCCGTGATGGAATGTGATAGGGTCCAGCAAGTCACCATGTTCTCAACAAATGGCTATGTACACTTGTAGTGACAGCCCAAGGATGTGATCCAGAAAGATCCTTGCGATTCCATAATTATATGGGCTACAGCTTCCTGGCACAGTGTGGGACCATTATTTGTGGGGTCAAAGCAGCCTAAATAGCAGTCAGTAGGTTAAATTAATGTTGAACCCATACTTTCAAACCCAGTTGTAAAACCTTTCAAAATGTGGGGGAATACAATAGTTTTGGTAGACTATTTATTATTTGATCAACTATGATGCTAGGAAAAGATATTGGGACATACTGTTTTGTATAATATTACTATTCATTGTCAATTAATGTTGTTAATGTCAATGTCTTAGCTTGGCTGTTGTGAAAATATTGTTACCAAATGAAAAGCTAAGAACGAAACTGATTGGTCAGTTATACCAAAAGTCATCAACCAAATACTTTGGATTAAACGCACAGCGGTACTAGAAGGTTCGTGAACCCTTTAGAATATTCGATATTTCTGCATAAGTATGACCTAAAACATCATCAGATTTTCCACAATTCCTAAAAGTAGA
Organism: Hiodon tergisus; assembly: GCA_025775045.1. Taxonomy (NCBI): domain Eukaryota; kingdom Metazoa; phylum Chordata; class Actinopteri; order Hiodontiformes; family Hiodontidae; genus Hiodon; species Hiodon tergisus. Next base: position 11,585 of record JAOVYW010005073.1, on the reverse strand, counting down.
TAAAGAAAACCCAATTAAACAAATGAAACAAAAATATTATACAATTGGTCAATTATTTATTGAGGAAAATGATCCAATATTACATATCTGTGAGTGGCAAAAGTATTTTTAAGGACCTTAAAGACATGCTCCGTTGTGACTGATGGCCGCCATTCTGGTCTTGAGCCATCATCCACTGGCTGCTCAAGAAGTTGGGGTGGGAATGTAACCACCTTGGGGGAGGATGTCAGTGGAACTGATATGTCAAATGATAGGAAAGTAGGCTGTAAACACTCTCTGTGACCCCGCTGTTTCTCCACCTGCAGTTGAACGGTGCAATCTTCCATGCGCCTCCACTTCTTGTATCATATGCTTAAGCTGATCTGCTTGGTGATCGTCAGGAACGGCTGTGGTAGGCCCTCCAATTGAGGCATGTTTTCAAAGTCCTTGTCTAAGCTATCCCTAAGAGTTCAGCAGCTGCCACACTTTTTAAATTCCCTGCTGCAGTCATAAGGTGAAAAATAATTTTAAAAAATCTGGAACAGATTAAACAGTTAAAGATTAAACAGTCTACGCTGTGTTATTCATCTTAAAGCACAATCCTCCAAATTATTGTAATTATTGTTATTGTTAAATATAATCGACCTAAGTATTTTTATACCATGAGGAGCAAAGGTGTAACCAATGTATTTTGGTACCGAGGGTTCCTGTCTGGGAATCAAAAAACCCCTTGACTGCCAAACGTGAACACTGACAATACGGGCCCTGCCACTTGGCAAGGAACTTGTACTCCGTCATGGGGGTAAGAACTAGGACCCACTCCCCTGGCTGAAACTGGCGCACCTGAGCACCCCGGTTGTAGACACGGACCTGTGCCCGCTGGGCTTGTTGGAGGTGCTCTCTTACGACAGGCCAGACCTGCGCCATTTGAGCCTTCATCTTCTCGACGTGGTCGATCATGGAGCGGTGACGGGAGGGCGGAAGTGGAGCGCTCATCCACCATCTACAGGGCGACCTGGTGGTTTTCCAGGAGCCGCACCAGGTCGTCCATGGTCTCCAGGTGGTTCTGGGCCGCCCACGGCTTGGCCCCTGGGGGTAGGGTCCGGATACACCGGTCCATGACAATCCAGTCTAGGGCGATGGGGCCCTCTCCGGACACGAGCCAGCTACAGGTGAGCCAGACTAGCTTGGCTCCTTACCGTCGCACTGTGGTCGTACTCCCAGGCATGGATGCGTTGGGCGCAGTTGTCCAGGTTATATCCGTACTGTGCCAGGATGGCCTTCTTCAGCGTGGGGTAGTCAGCTGCCTAAGTCATGGCAGGCCTGCTGGGCGCGCCTGGTCAGGAAAGGGTTCAGAAGGTGGCCCCAGTGATCCGTTGGCCAGCTCTCATGTTCTGCCGTGCGCTCGAAAACCTCCGGGTAAGCCTCCACGTTGTCTTCCGCGGTCTGCTTGGTGAGCAGTGTCACAGGGGCAACCACGGCATCAGCCCTGGGGAGATGGCTGTTCATAGAAATCAATAGGACAGCGGCCATCCCCTGGGCTTGCTGGGCTTGGGCTTGGGCTAGTAGGTTGAGTGCGGCTTCCATGTTAGGTGCTGGGCAAACCCTCTCTGTGTGCATGCGCAGGTAGTGGCGTCATACTGCCTGCATTCTCCATCAGATGTGACAACCAAACGGGCTGCGCCGCACGCAACGGAGTGCACACAATTGGTCCGTTAGCTCGGAACGAGCGGTTCTTTTTATTCTTAAAACTTGCGCCGGAAAAACGCAACACAGATTCCTCCCGGTTCAGGGTATAAGAAAGCGAATAACCGCAACAGAATTTCCTCCCGGCTAAGGGGCAGAAATAATGACGAAAAAAATCTTCCGAAAAGAAAAGTAAATCGTCCTCCTTGCTCGAGGGTCCTCTGGGCTCACTCTTGCCCGTCTCCTGGTTGGAGCTGAAAAACTTTTTACTATTGGCACTTGCTACCTTTGTTTTGCTCTCGCCTGTAGCTTCCCCGGCGCCGACATCTTCTCGTTGTAGCCGCCCGCTTTTGTTCTTTCCCCTCCCCAATCACCTGATGCATGTCAGCTGTGCCAGCAATTGCTGGGGAAGGCTCTCAATGGCCTCTCAATTACCTGCCCCCTAGCTTGAGGGGGGTGCAGCTTCTGCCGCATCTGCCATCCTGACGCCCCGGGGTTGCCACAACACATATAAATATAAATTATTTAACATTTTGTTATATGGTTGAAATACAAATATAAATACCCTACATTTTTAAATATGTGAAACATATGCAAATTGCTGGTTATAAGTGATAGCAATTTAGTCTCGGTGTCCTTTGGCAAAGTTAAAAAGTTTTTAAATTAAACTAATGCTCCACGTACAGTCTACCACACTGATAATGTGTTGAATAATCACTTTTTGTAACCGATTACTTGTTCATTGTTAGTGTTTGATAATAAACAATTATAATGATTAATTATAAAGAATTATCAAAGAAATGTTTAGAAAATTTGCCAGCCAGTATCATCCCCTATTAGTTATTATACCTGGCGCATTCACTGTCTTGAAGTCAAATAGGATCCTTTCTGTGAGTAGAAATAGAGTAGAGCTACTTGGTCAACATTTGAATGATTACATTTTGGCCAATAGATCAAACCATTGGGCTTCTTTTGGAAGAAGCACGGAGCCGACCTTCCTGATCAGTTTGTTGACCTGGTTTGCATCACCCATTCTGATGCTGATGTCTCTGCACACAAGAGTGTGGAAGGCACTAGTGACAACTGCCTGGAAGAAAGTGTGCAGTAGTGAGCTGCACAAATCAAAGGACCGAAGCTGCCTCAGGAAGGAGAGCCTGCTCTTTCCCTTTTTGTACAGGGCATTTGGTGTTTACAGCCCACTCCAGTCTTTTGACCAAGTGGACTCCCAGGTACTTGTAAGTTCCAACTGTCTCCCCATCCATCCCCTAGATGGAGGGGGACCTAGTCCTCTGGAAATCCACAATCACCTTCTTCATCTTGGTGATGTTGAGCTGCAGGTAGTTCCTCTCGCAACATCCCACAAAGTCCCCCACCAGGCTCCTCCTGACCATCCTTGATACACCCCACAATAGCAGTGTTAGAGAACTTCTGCAGATTTCAAGTATCAGAATTTTATCTGAAGTCAGAGGTGTACAGAGTAAACATAAAGGGGGACAGTACTGCTCCTGTGCCCCTGTGCTGCTCAATACCTGGTCTGACATACAGCTCTGAAGCCACACAAATTGTGGTCTCCCAGAGAGACCACAGGAGACCAAGGAGGCTTCCACCTGCATTTGTCTCATCTTCACCCCCAGCCTTGGCTGGCTGTATGGTGTTGAAGGGACTGGAGAACTTAAAAAACATGACTCTCACATTACCCAGAAACGTCCAGGTGAGAGTAAGCCCTCTGGAGCAGGTAGATAACAACATTGTCCTCTCCGATGAGAGGCTGGTAGGCAAATTGCGGGAGGTCCATAAATGTACTGTACTGACTGAAGGGGCATGAGGTGTGAGAGCACTAGCTTCTCCAGGGTCTTCATGACATAGGTTGTAAGTGCAACCAGCCTATAGTCATTAAGGGCAGTGGGTGTCCCTTCTTGGGCACCGGTACCAGACAGGAGGTCTACCACATCACTGGGACCCTCTTGAGGTTCAGGCTCAGATTGAACAAGTGCTGATGTACTCCACACAGCTGGGTGGCACAGCTCCTCATCACCCTTGGTCTAATGCCATCAGGGCCTTGCCCCCGTGAAGCCTCACCCAAGTATCTCTTCACCTAAGTGGTAATAAACCACGTAGGTGGGGGGTACGGGGTTGTGAGTGAGTAGTCAATTCTGTAGGGGGGGCATTGATGGGGCTTTGAAAGTGGGGCGAGGCAGTGGTGATGAAGTCTGTAATGCTGTCAATGTCCTCTCCATAAGACTCACTGATAACATCCTAGTCTGTAGTCTAACCCTAACCCTAACCCAAAGCAATCCTGTAGGCCATCATTGGCACCCTGTGACCATCTCCTCAGTGTTCTGCTTGTCACAGGTAGCTGCTGGACCTTCGGTAGGTAAAGAGGCGAGAGGTGCACCAGATTGTGATCAGATCTGCCAAGTGGCGGGCGTGCTGAGGAACTCTATGTATCCTTAATGTGTGCATAGAGCAAGTCCAAAGTCTTATTATTCCTGGTTGGGCACTTGACAAATTGTTTGAAATACAAATTAAGCTCTACCGTCTTTTTTAATATAGGCCTACCTGTGTGACGGTGCAAGGGAAGAGATCTCCATCATAGTCAACAAGAACCCATGTTCCAAACTTGATTGTGGGATCTTGCTCCTCATGAGTTTCCTCAACTTCCACTTCCTTTGGAATAAAAATTAACTCTGTTGGGGAGAAACAGTCGCAGGAAGGATTACAAAAGCAGGAGTCTCTTGTTCTGATGGTGCCAATTTCTGTGTCAAGCTATAGAAAAAATTTATCAATTATTTCAATTAATTATTTAAAAAACAATTTAAATAATTTAAATGATAATTCATACTTTCCCTGTTTGAGTCATAGCACAAATTGTTATTTATACCAATGACAGCAAATTAGCTCATTAAAATGACCAAAACAACAAAGCAGGATTTTTACTACACTTTCATATACAGGTATGAAATACAAGCAGAGCTTACCTGATGGACTTTCATAGTGCCTGGCACTGTATTCACGGATGGAGAAACCAGTTCCCCAGTTTTTGAGATCTGTTCCTTCATCACTTCAAAAAGCTTTATAGAATTCTGTTTGGACAGGTTTTCCATTAAGACGTGCATTAGGAATGTTTGTCCCATAGGCCACCATCCGGTCCACATGGTTCTTCAGAGCACCTCCAACTCTGTCTGGGGGTTCTTTACCGTGTGATGCCTGAGAAGTTGGCCCATCAGACAGGAAGTGGATCTTTAGTGCAGCAGAATTACTGGTTCGGACATGATCCAAGATTGGATCAAGGTAGGCCCATGTGGCAATGGCATCATGCTGTAGGCTCTCAGAGTGTGTGGCAAATGACTCCACATTCTTTCCCGCTAAGTAGATCACTCCAGTGTGAATTGTCATCTGCTTGTGTGACCCTCCAAAGTGGGCATCTTTAATCTCCCTACTCCATTTGCAGTTATAGTTTTCACTATAGTCTACATGGACTACAACTTGGTCAAGCTTTCCTTCAGCTTCTTTAGGTGGTCATACTGACTAATGTTATACACATGTGTGCAGAACCTAGGGAGACTCCCATTGGTGAGCTCTACAAGCCGCTCTATGGTTCCAAACTTTTTCTCCAGACAGCTGTTTTCCCTTCAACCTCCAAGGTCGAGCCATCTTGATTTTTTCCTGGAGTATGGACTGGACCTAGTAACCCACTGTTCCCAGGACACAATGTTGCCCTTTGTGTTTGGGTCATCTCTGAAGGGAAAGTTGTCTTATGGCATTTTTCACATCTATTATACATGCAGTTCATGTCTTTAGGATCACAAACTGATGTGACCACGAGTTCTGCAGGTGTTGTATCCTTTGTGATGCTTAGCTAGTATAACTTCTTCACCTTTCCATGGAAGTTCTCATGTACCTTGCGTCCACAATTCTCCCTGTCTGCAACTCGGGGGCTGACAATCCAAAAGGGCCTGTGTTTGAAGAACTGTGCTCTACAAGAAACCTCATGTGGATATTTTCAATTGTGTCAGTGAGGTACCTCATGGGGCCACATTTCCTATATTTATATATATATTTATATGTCTTCATGTGTGAATTTGTGTATTTGTAGTGTAAGATAAGTCTTGTACTTGTGTCTAGGACCCCCTCGAAAATGGGGCTATCCTTTCAATAAATTCAAAGGTGCGACAGTTGCTTTGGCACATTTTTATTTTCACTGCTCCCGATAAGTGACTTAAAATAGACAGAAAAAAGAAACCTGCCTACCAGGTTGGTTGTTCACTTTAGTCGTTGCGTAGTCTCACACTGTTTTGACTGTTTCTGAGCATCATCAATTATTTGAAATTCTGTGTCTTGACCCAAGACAAGTTAAGCTCGTTAACTCTATTCATGGTTTTTTGGATTACTTTTATTGCCCTGGGTCCAATTTACCGCACCTAGCCTGTCTGACCGTGTTTTATGGTTCCTTGGATTGCCTTTAATGCCCGCTTATGAACCTTGCCTGCCATAAAACTCTGCGTAAAATTGAATCTCTAATCTCTAATATATATGGAATACTGGACCCTCACAAGTTACTCTCTAATGATTTTCTAATCATTTCCACCTGTATACAAGGAATTTATTCAAATTTTAGACATTTTATGTGATGGTAAAAATTTTTCCAAATTAGGAAAAAGTTAAATAAAAGGTTTCAAAGTTTATTTATAATTTTTTTGTGTGTGATTTGTTAAATTGGGTTACCTTCATAAACAAATGCGTTTGGAATTTAGCTCAAATATCCATGTTTCCAAATATTTAGGTACATGGGCTGCTTTGTATGCAAAGGAATCATGGCCTTTATTTCTACCCGTAAAAATGCCAAACAAACCTATTTTATTTATTTCACAATTGGCAAGTATGATTAAATTATGAGAAACAATGAGAACCACCAAATTAAGTAAACAATAGTTCGCTTTGACACTGTTCACAGACAAGTTGTAGACGAGTTCGGCAAACCTTAGGTTTAAACCCCAGCATTCTTCGCTGGAAAAAGTTTATTAGACTAAAACGGGTTTAAACCCATGTCAGACACGTTTGGCTATTGCCGTAAGTTAAAACCCATTTTAAACCTGATCGCCACAACGTTTGTTGCAATGACCCACTAGGTTTCGCTATTTAAACCCTAATAATAAAATCCTAGCATATCCCTTGATGCATTGATTTTGTTGCTAACAGTAGAGGCCTAGTAGGAGTTAGGAAAGGAAACTGCAGCGGAAGTATCTGCCCCCATAAGATTAAATTGAATTGGAAGTCCTGTGCTGGAATTGTGTCAAATTCCTGCTGTAGTGACCATGAACAGTTAAACCAAACTACATTTCCCTCACACCGGCACCAGGGGATGACCTCATCAGCCATCGCCACCTCGTAAGAGGAGCTTCAACCAAGCACGAACACTGCAAATCTTTAGATAATTTTAGGCTACTTTAGGCTACTTCCCACATAATGGCAGCACAAGAAAGCACAAATCCCAGTGACACTATACAGGTTTAGTCCAGTTCCTGCACATCAATGTTCAGAATCACATTATTGCAAAACAGTTAATTATTACACACCAGTATGTTCAAAAAACACACGGTAAAAACAGCTATGCCATAGGTTAATGAGATCCCTTACACAGTCGCAGAGAGTTTAGCTTCTATAAATGCACCACCTTGAAATAAAAAAGTTCAGTGAGGTTAAACTACCCTTGTTACACTCTATTTATTTGCTTAGTAGACAATGTTATCCAGAACAATTTAAGTGGCTTACCTTATATAATTGAATACCTTTGTAGAACAGATTTTGACTCTTACTCAAAAATTGGCTGGGAGATATACACATACCCTTCTTTCGTTTTATATTAGGGAAACTTCTGGATTGATAAAGTAAAACATGGGAAGACAGTCCTAATTATATCTCCAGGGATCGTTTAAAGTCAGGTAGAGTCTTTTTGGCTGTCATCTTAATTGCATTTGTTACAGCCAATTAGACTTTGCTTCTTCACTGAACGATTACTAACGCCTAGCGGGATGACCTGAAAAATTGTACTATGTGATTAGCTGTCATTCAAAAACCACACATAACACCTATATTATTATTTTTTTTATTTGATTTGGCAAATTAAATATTTTCTAATTTCAGATCACATGCTGCAACAATTAGATTTTTAAAACCATCATAGAAATAGCCAATTGCAAAGGACAACACTGTACAGCATCTTAGGTTTGAAGAAAACAACAAAAAAACTTATCCTACACTGACTGAAAATAAGAAATGTAAAAACAGTTAGATTTTGCATTTAACAATTGCATTTAATTTGGGATATGTTTTGACTTTTTTTTAATAATAGGTTGTCTATAGCAAATGGAATAATAAAATACACCAAATCTGTTTTTAGAATCTTAGAAAATATAAATTTTTGTCTTTCAAAATGTATTATGAGAAAACATTACTATGCTTCATAACATTATAAATCCATTTTTATAATTTTATTTTTTCACTGTCAAGCACTTATCCTTTAATTCTATTAATTAAAAAAAAAAAGCATCAATACATTTATGGAATCATTAGCAGAATTGTACTAATATCCCTTGTCTGATTTCAAAACATCTTTGCCAATGCTGCAAATTGTCTATAATTCACTAATCTTCTTCTATCAATCATAGATCTCTTCAATGGTTATTTCATTGACCCGATTTAACCTGAATGATATGTGATTTCTTGAATATGCCCTTTGGTACTTTTCCAATTAACATCCACTTTTATTATTATTTAAAGAAAAGTAAGAACTTTTTAAAATACTACTCCTCTGTACTCAAAGAGTATCTGTGTACAATACAAAACAGGCAAAAAGTCAACATTAATGCAAGATGGCTTCAAAACTTTTTGCGCCGAAAGCATTTGTCATGCAGTAGGTTGGTTGATCAAAACATTGCTTGATATAACACTTTGGAGAAACATTTAGGAATCTGCCATATACCAATGCTAATGCTTTTATTCATGTGTGTCCAACTTTACTTCAAAGACAGATACATAGTCATTTTGACATCCCAAATGCTTCGTTTTCTTTTTTTTTCCTTCTTTTTTTTAAATCAAAGCACTGTCACAAATTCACATCGATTGGTATGAGCAACAGGCCCATCCAAATGAGACTCTGCTGGAAAAGAAAGCCTGCATACCACTTCAATGACTGGTTGTTAAAGGGCTGTATTCTGTTTCCTCATTGGGTGACAGGAGCCCCCATCCCCATTATAAGGTGACTGAGCACAGCATCCTGTGCACAGAATACTCACAGCTAGTGAAGCCTTACTGGAAGCTGGTTTTTCTAGGGTATAGACCCTGGACTAGTCATCATTAAGTTGCTGGTTTCGAGTTCCATTATGGGGGCCTGCTGTTGCTGCTATGCAAGGTGCCTAACCTGTTATGTGTCAATATCCAGCTGTGTAACTGGCTAAAGTGTAAATTCAGACCATATACAAGTCCTGTATAAGGGTGTAATCGAACTAATAACGAGGCACACATCACATACAAATGTAAACCTTGCTAGATAAACTTTTTTAGGCTTATGGGTGAATCCTAATTAAACACCACTCAAGTCCTCCAAGTAACATATAAAACTATAATTCTTAACCTGTAAGTTATGCATTTTATTCTAAGTAGTGGTCAACTCTCTATTTACTTACACACTGGCAGATACTATTTACTGCAATCAACTAATTCCTCACTGATTTTTACCAATGTTTTGTCAAAGGTCACCATGGTAATGGTCTGGTGACTCTAAGCTCACATAGCTGTACTGCCAACATAGCCAGACAATGATGCTACAGCAAATATAGAGCAAACAGTTTGGGATTTTCATGGACATGCCATATGCAAATTTTACTTAATTCTGTTTAAGTTTTGCAGTTTTTCCAACATTACACAAACAATCATGCATATGCATCCCTGCCCTCCCTCCCTCCCTTCCTCACAGCAGAGAAAAACAAAGAAAAATAATAATAAATAAATAATAATACATAAATAATAATGTTAAAAAGGGTGTTGACATTAAGAGACCATTAAAAAAAAAAAGGTAACAACAACAAAAATATAGCTGCAAGCTGCAATACACAGAAACCATGTATGCCTCACGTCGCACAGATGGTATAATCAAGTCAGACATATTGGCATTGTGTAAAGATGATGTGTACAAAATTTCTAAGGAAAGAAAAAGTCCCTAAAAAAACAACCCACCACTGTGTGTGTGCGCGCATGGGTAAGAATGCTTATGAAGAACATTCTATAGCTTTAGTTATAGTAATATAATAGTAATAGGTAATAGGTAATTATTTCCCCATAAATTGATGCCTCATGAAAAAAGCCACCTCACAATTAGCATCTACAATGTACCTGAAAAGAAAACACAGGGTGAGAATTTTCTAAACAAAATAATTATTGTGTGAAAATAAGATGTTCGCAAAATGACCAGGGTTGAGTAGCCTTCCATTTGCATCAAAACACTGTAAACTGGAAAATGTTATTATGCTAGGACAGTGCTACATTATGAAAAGCAGTCACCAACCATTTATGAGACCCAACACCCCAGTCTGTCTGCAATCTATATTTGTACATATGTATTATATTCATGTTAAGAGATTGCCATAACAGTCACTTACTAAACACAACTCACATGGCAGTACTGCCTGACAGTGAATATCTTATACTTAAAAAAAACAAAAACTTTATGTACACTAGTTAAGTTACTAAAAACTATGCATTTTATCAATAAACGTGTTTAAATTTTTGACCTGTTAGAAGTAGTCATTACTATAGTTGCATTATTAGAATCTGTTTCATAATCATATACAGCTACGGTTCAGTCTGTCGTAATTCATCCTACCGCTGCCATACACCCGATCCCCACCATTCGCCTTGCAAGTGGAGAGGTGGAAGAAGAAACTTGAGAAACTACTTGTATCAATACAGTATACATTTATTTCATTATATTGTATAGTACAAAAACTTTTCTGCAAAATATAAAAACACCAATTAGATAAATGTGCGCTTAAATGCTACACATCTTAAAGTACTGAATTTTTTTTCAGGATAACTATAACACTTTTGAAATGACAACGTAAATATAAATGGGTTTTACTGTGCAGTGGGGCTTTAAAGTCGCAGAAGTGAGGCCACAAGGGGGGCTTCTCTGCTGACAAATTAATACTTCCGATAGGGAAACTGAATGGCTGTAATAAACGTATTTGTTCCCCCAACAATGAAGAATGACTGTCTATTTGCCCCATATGTAACTGTTACTATGGTTACCTGGCCATACCTCATTGCTTCTCAAAGTGCTCCATGCTCACTCAAAATCGTGTGTTTGATGTCATCAAAACTGGTCTCCAGCTTAATGCAGCTCTCGCTTTAACAAAATAAAAACAGAATAAGATTTTTATTCTATACCATTACTAAAATAAGAAACTGGTGAGTTATATAGTCATTTTTCAAATAAAATTCAGCTACGGTAAACCGGGGAGGTCCTTTATCTTTATTTAAAGTGTGCACTGCTGTTGTAGAGAGGTGATTAATGAAAAATGTCAAAAGTAACTCTATTGTCCAGCACTTTGTTATTTTGGCAATCTTCTTATCAATTTCCCAACCCTGGGTCAGGTACCAATACATATACAGTCTTTATTTGTTAGTGATATGCTCACAGTTAATGAAAAATACCCCGCTACCATCCACGTCAGTTGCAACAAAACAAAAAGCCCTTACAGTCAAGATAGGGGAAGTGAGTTTTAGAGACAGAGGCATAGCTTTTAAGCCCATCAATATACAAGAAGAGCAAAGAATTATCAATAATAATAATTTAATGATTAGTATCTCTTTGCCCGTTTCAAAGATCCATTAGTTTATATTCATTTTTAAACCGTCAGCTA
>JAOVYW010005070.1:0-12568 GCA_025775045.1 Hiodon tergisus | reverse complement strand
GCATGTCTTAGCCTAGAGATTTTTTCCTTCTGCAATGTGTTTTCAGCTCATCAGCCGGAAGCCTGGCGTTTTGAATAATTTAATATAGTCAAGGCCACATGTAAAACCTTACCTCTGTGTCTTAAGATCAGTCTGGAAGCTTGATAACAATGGGTTCAGACACACGACCTTTCCTCGCATGCATAATAGTTGAGAGTGCCTCGGGAGTAACTCGTATCCACGTCCCGTTGTCATCTATAGGCAGGTATCGCCAGGCAGTTTTAACACCATGTCAAGATATCAAACTTGATAGCAAGTGCAGACATTTAATGTTATTTGACTACTGCCGGGAATTAAAATGTAGCAGAGGCTTAAAGATGATGGGTCTATTCTGACAGGTCAGTAGTTGTCTGCTGACAACTGGGGCTGGTCTGTTCAGAGGTACTATAGATTCTTCTTCTTCTTCTTCAAGAATTTGTGAGCATAATCGGTAAAATAGGTTCTGTAGAATAAGCAACCAATCCAATAACCAAAAGTCCAAGCGTCTATGACAGCTTTAGGAATCACAAATATTAGAGTGAATTTGTGAATATACAGATTAAAGAATATTGAGTCGGTAAAATGTTTTGGAGTGTTTGCAGGTTTATAAATACTTAAAAATAAAGGAAAGAAAGCCCAACGGAGGGACACTTCTTAAATTTCAAATTTCCAGTAACAAATACAGTCTCTGTGTCTTCAATTATAAAAAGCTCTCTCTCCCGTCACCCTGTTTAACCTGGTTATCTCCCTGCCATTTCTGAAGCAACTTGAGAAACTGTATCTTTAAATCTATACTCGCTCACATTTGATACGACTCCCACCGATGTCTGAAACCTGAAAATGGTTCATAAATAATATTGCCATGAATGGATAAATCTTATGTGGATTGGATTTGCCCTGCTACCTTTAAATTCATTGGTGGATTAGTATCAGAAATCAATTTCCTATCCCAGAGGAATAACAAGCAGTTTAGTGCAAGGAAGCCCACGTACACAGCAGGTCTTTCTGACTCAGTGGCTCAGGATGTTTAGAATTTTTCTACTGTATGTTTATGTTTTGTCCAATCTTCATTTGCATTTAGAAGTGTAGTTAAAGGGTGGAGCTTATGCGCTGTACAGATTGGCAGGACAAGGGATGTGTCTGTATGTGGAAATTGTTTGCGGCTGTGTTTCTCCCCTGCCATTGGATATTGTTTGGGCATATGAGGTCGGGTGAGAGGGAGACGAGAGGAGTGGCTGGCCGTTTTTTTGTTGCTGCTATTACAGCGGTGTAAATTGGGTTTGTTTTTCCATTTATGTCGCTGGTTGAGTTGGAGGCATTGACTTGACGGGAAGAGTTGACAAGAAGGGGAAAAAAACTAATTGTATGGGCGATGACGCTGAGGTCCCTGTCCAAGAGTGAGGTCATTGTGTAGACTCAGGTGGTCAGATGGACGAACAGCCCCACAGATACTTTTGTACCTTTGTGGAGGGACTGAAAGATGGAAAAGAGTTCTGTGCACCCTGGCAGGGGGGCCGAGGGGGCGTCTGGCACCGTGGATACTTCATCCCCTTTGGGCTGCAACGACGGAGCCCACTGGCAGGGGGGCCGAGGGGCGTTTGGCACTGCGGATACTTCACCCCCTTTGGGCTGCAACGACGGAGCCCGCTGGCATTTGTATTTCGCATTGAAGCCTCTTTACACTCAGGGGAAAAGGAGGAGGATTTCCAGCTTATACAGACTAATGAAGCCTTGCCCTCTTTGCAGACCGGTCTGCGTAACATCAATGTCTCAGGCACACGTTTCGAGCAAACACATCATGCCATGGCTGATGCGGTTCATCACCCTCTTCTTTCTAACCTGTACCAAGAACCGCAGTACTGCAGAGATTCTGAAGAAGTGTGTTATTCAGAATAAATCAATAAAAAAAGTTATCAGAGGGTCTATGTAGATTGTTCGATGCAGATTAAAACTTAAATGGAGTAACTCATATAGATCCTAACCCACAACTCTGGGGAGAGTCCTTTACCATTCTGAAACAAAGAGAATAGTATTCTCGGTTGAACCCCTGAAATCGAGTAATGGCAGGTGAAAGTGGACCCAAGGGCTGAGAGAAGTTGATCTTTATTAACTTTCTCCACATGTGTGAGTTTTGCCATTTGATTCTATGTAACGCACCAGTCCCTGCCTAAGAGCTAAATGAGTCTTTATTGATTTAGCTTGATGTCAGGCTTGTGTACTCACTATATTACAAACATAACCTACATGGTCTGTGGACACCCCATCAAATGAGTGGATTGGGCTATTTCAGCCACACCTGTTGCTGACAGTGATATAAAATTGAGCATAGACAAACGCTGGCAGTGGTGAAGGGCTCAGAGACTTTGAATGTGGCAGCGTCATAGTATGCCGCCTTTCCAACAAGTCAGTTTGTCAAATGTCTCCCCTGCCCCAGGCAACTGTAACTTCTGTTATTGTGAATTGGAAACGTCTCAGAGCAAAATTGGTTCCACCGCAACATGGCAGGCCGCAAAATTTCACAGAATGGGGTCACCGAGTGCAGAAAAGAATGCGGACGTGATGTATGAGCTTTTTGTGGTGTGCTGGATACAAAACACTGTTTATTCACTCCTTCTCTAGGAATGGGGAAACTTTAGTTGCATTACTGTCCTGATATGGAAACGAGCTGCCAGCTCATCCCCCAGCCGCCCAGGGGGAGAGTCGGAGTCACTTGCCTGTCCGCCCAGGTGCCCAGGGGGAGAGTCGGAGCCACCTGCCCGTCTGCTTAGCCGCCCAGGGGGAGAGCCGGATGTTGCCTGCGCCAGACCTGCCTGTGCCTTAGCCTATTAGCTATTTAATTGTGCCGGATGCAAACAGCAGTTTATTCAATCTTTCCGTAGGACTGTAGAAACACTAATTACATTACTGTCGTAATGTGGACTCGAGCTTGCATTGGGAAGGAGAACAGGCTTACCTCCTAGAAGAGGGGGCTGTGTGGTGCACCTCTTGCCGAATGTAAGGCATGAGAGGGACACCTGTCCCGAAGTGGTGTTCGAGTGACGGAGGGCTACAGAGTGCCGGGCTGCTAAATCCCTGTGGCCAGCACCAGCAGGCAGGCAGGGAGAGGCCCAGGCCCTCCTTCACTGGCCGGAGTGGAATTGTGGAGCTGGAATGGGGAGCCGGGGGGCTGGATGGGGAACTTACGGCAGGCCTGTACGCCCATGGAGCCCAAAGCCCGAGGACGGGAGAACCCAAAGGAGGAAGGCTCCAAGTGTGGGGGTCCTGGCCATGCCAGAGGGAGTGCTGCAGCCCGTTCCCGTTCTGCCTTCACCAGATGGGGTGCCAGGGAGGAGTGTGGCTCACAGCTGGGATGATGGATAGCAAAGCTGGGGTCGGCAACCCCCCTTAACAGGATCTCATTGTGCACCGGGAGTTGAGTGCGGTTCCACTGATGGTAATCACGCTCAGGTGCTAAAAGACTTGAAAAAGGAGGTATTCTGGAAAAGTCTGGTTTGACGTTGGTGAGTTACTTAACTGTTTGTTCTAGGGTTTTCCCCGAAGGAGAGGTTTCAGTTTTAGTTTTTTTGGTATTTAGTCAATGAGTCAGTAGTTGGTTTGTTTTATTTTATGGCGTTAAAGTAGTTGGTTTCAACAGTGTGACCATGTCTACAAAAAGGCGTACACCCTCCCCCTTTGTCTCCGTCTCCAGCTGCTCTTGAACCGGACACGGCCCTGCGTGCCACATGTAGCTATTCTGAAAGCTTGCCTACTTTCAGATTACCTACTGAGGATGCCTAAGTCCATCTACAGACTCTGAGATGGAGACTTGGGTCGGGTGGAGCTGGAGGAGGTCAACATTGTAACAGAAATGTTATTGGGGAAAGTGCAGGAGCCCCTGGAAGCCATTTGTCTGTGACAGGTGTTGGTGCACGTCACTCCAAGAACAACTCATTAGGTGCTTGATATGTCTGTGAGCTAAGTCAGATCTCTGACCTCAATACCTTCCAGGGCAAAAAAGTCAGAGGGTTTAACATCTCATTTCATTTGACGGATTGCAATGGTGATTGGAATAAAATACACGCACGGCGAACGCGGTTCCAGAAATCAGAAATCACAGTTCCACGGAGAACTACATTCAAGACAGATAATGGTTCTCGCCGAGCTTACAAAAAAAAAAACTATTCCAATGAGAGCTGGAGTTTTTTGTTGTCATAAAGTAAAAACTATTCAGGGAAGTTTCTGTCTTGAATAAATGGTTTTTGGCAGCAAACTACCTTGTAGAAGATTTGTTTAATCTCAAGCCATATTAATGCCATCCCATCATGGTGGCAAGGTATTCAGAACTCCACCTTTTAGCAATGGAAAGCTGGACATGGCATGAAGTATACCCAGAGAAACAGGGTCAAGTAAAAATCTATGTAGCCATTGGGTTTTATATTAGTTGAAGCATTTGGCCACAGTTTGTTTCACTTGAATTAAAAAAGACGTCCAGGGCTTACATGTATGGCTGAATGTTGACTTAAATATTTTAGAATTAAAGGCCACTTAACCTTCAACAAACTACAGTTATGCTGTATAGTATTATTGTTCAATTATGAACATTTTTACTATTTTAAAATTTTTATGTTCCTTTTTTTCTTTGGGTCATGGAATCAATTTGAATGTCATTCTTAAATGGAGGAGTGTTGAGGCTTTCTGGGGTTCTCACAGCTGAAAAGACCAGGTCAAGGGAAAAATGAATTTAAAAACATCTGTAAGTGCGTTGCACTTTCTCTTGGCTTTCAGGGACTCTTGCAATTTTTCCGTCATTGCAGCACAAAGGGGGTGAAGAATACCCGGTGCCAAACGCCCCTCCGCCCCCCTGCCAGCAGGCTCCATCATTGCAGCACAAAGGGGGTGAAGAATACCCGATGCCAAACGCCCCTCCGCCCCCCTGCCAGCGGGCTCCGTCATTGCAGCACAAAGGGGGTGAAGAATACCCGGTGCCAAACGCCCCTCCGCCCCCCTGCCAGCGGGCTCCGTCATTGCAGCACAAAGGGGGTAATTTCTAGTTACACTCCTGTTTTTTTTTTGGTTTGTTTTTTTCATCAGGGATAAGAAGAGGATTGTCACATAA
Organism: Hiodon tergisus; assembly: GCA_025775045.1. NCBI lineage: Eukaryota > Metazoa > Chordata > Actinopteri > Hiodontiformes > Hiodontidae > Hiodon > Hiodon tergisus. The sequence continues at coordinate 7,455 of JAOVYW010005070.1, read as the reverse complement.
ATGGATTTATCACAAGGGAAACAATATTTTCGGGGAAGAAATATTTTAGGGACGCTTGGCTGACAGATCCCTTCCCATATTTAATGAAATTCTCAGAGAGCCAACATTTGGAACTACCTGGATCTTATACAGTTAAGACACACCCACACGATTTAGTATCTGCAATCAAAACTAATGTGGAGAGCTGTTGTTCCTATAAAGCCTTTTACACACATATCAAAGAAATGATGGTAAACAAGTAATCATGCAAGACTCCACTTGGCAACAAAAACAAACACACGTCTTTAAATGCTTTTTGGAAACATGCTTTGTAGTGTATACTTGCTGAGGCTAGAGAATGAACTTCAAATTAAAGCGTAAACACTGATGATTGACATTGGGCACATTCATATTAATGACAGTCGGTTTAGAAAAGGGTTCTTCATCCTGCATTAAGGTGCGCGTTCCGTGCCACCTGATAGATCAAAGGAGGCATTTTATGCAAAAGAAGCAATTGTTTATTCAAACTGTGTTTATTCTGAGGTGTAATAATGACAGGAATGCCGCCCATTGCACACAGAGAGCAGCGGCTGATCTACCTCAGATGACAACGAGTGCCAGCTTTCCTCGGCCCAGTGACAGCCAGTGTCAACAGTATATCAAAGCTTGTTTAGAAGAGGATCGGGTTTTCTGCATGTTTGATCTGGAAATGAGACTCAAATCGTTCAATGTCCTTTAAAGTACAGGTGACTTCTTTGTGATTTGACAGTAAACAAATTAAAATGAACTATGTAAAGTTTTTAAAAAATTAAATAAATAAAATGCATTACCATGCTGCAATTCGCATGCGATTATCAATTCAGCTTAATTTTCCATTTTGCACTGCTGCTCAGTATCCATCATTGTAGCACGGACTGACAGCGACACATTCCACACGAGGGAAATGTTATGTTTAGAACCGAATACCCAGTTTACCAACTAGTCTTAAATGATATCGGGATGAAGAAGGCTATTTACTAAGGCTGGGGCCAAGGCAAAACCTTGGTAACCTGCTAATCGCACTTTGCATAACATTTCATAGTGTTTTCTTTTTATGAGTAGAATAAAATAAATGCTCCCAAATGACTGAAAATGCGATTAAATACTGTAAAGGAGAAGCCCTTCACTTGGACATAACAGTATATGGAGTTTTATGTAAAAAAACAAAAACAAAACAATTTGCTTCTCTTAATTGGCAATCACTACGATGTCATTTGTATAATTGATTGACATTGATTTAGTCTACGCAAAGGAATGTACTCAGCTGTGTCCGGTTAGCCTTTTAGATCCTGATATAAACTCAGGGGTGCAAGCTGAAATGAGAGAAATGAGAGAAATGAGAGAAATGAGAGAAATGAGAGAAATGAGAGAAATGAGAGAAATGAGAGAAATGAGAGAAATGTTGTGCTGAATGGGTATATTTAAGTACTATCAGTGAAGTAAATACTGAGTTCCCCGGTGAGCCACAGTAGAAATCTCCCCATGCCCGTTACACTATTGTGGTCAGCAGAGTTATCGTGGTAGTCTATAGGATATTTACTTCTCCTTACGATGTGCACCAGAGTATCCATCGCTGTCTGATTCCAAAGCACCACTCCAGTGGTAGGATTCCAGTGTTTGTTTTTATAAATGGACAATATCAAAAAGTAATTGGGAGAGGTTAGCCTACGGGAGCCCAATGCCAACACATTTATGTGGATGTCAATTGAATTGAGAGACATGGTGACATGCCAATAGAAGCAATTGAGATGGGTTTTCTCCCTCTTTTGGTGGGTACAAGTGAAAACTGTTATATAGTTGTCAATGTACTTTTAGACTCTTAAATTGTCTCCACGCAAATCCATCGGCTATTTTCTCTGGCTTCCACCCGTTATTTAGTTTCATTTGAAAGTAAAACAAACAAATAAATACAAAATATTTGTGAATTTTAGTCCAACAGTGCTATTTTCCTGATGGGATGTTTCAACTTCAAGTTCAGTTCTGCTTGCAGTCTACATACAGAAACAGTTCACTGATCAGTAAAAAAAGAATTATAAGAAAGGGAATTTTATGGCATACCTGTGATGTTGATTTTTTGCATTCAAAAGTCTATATTTGGGTTTCCTCAACACATCTCAACATACAAGAAAAATTTGGTTAACTACTAGATTGGCATGTAACTTTCGTAACTCATTCATTCCAGATATTTTTTGTGGTGTTGGTTTTTGTGAAGACTTTTTAAATACAGAAGACCAACAGTTATAATAGATTATTCTTTAGAACTTATGGTGTGGGGGTTTTGACCCGTACCGTGCGTAGTGGGAGTAACTGATTTGTGTTTAAAGCCCCTGTTACTTCAACCACTCTTAAAGCCATCCACCCATCGTCTGACGCTGGGGAAATTCGCGTTCTGTTGTAGCTAGGCTCTGAAGTGAGCTGGTTTTGTCCTTTTGGTCATTCTCTGGCTTCCTTGAGGCTTTCTCTGACGACTTAGGGCTATCCTTAATAAATTGGTTGGCCTGTCCCGGTGGGCTTTCAAGGTGGGGTCTTACGAACGCACAACTTGGAGTTCATTGGAAAACCAGAAGTGATAAGTCTTGTACTGTTCATTTCAGGAACACGGTGAAGGATAACACATTATAAAATGAATGGCAAGGTCAGCCGTTAATGCTGCAACATCTCCGGGCTGCTTGTATGCAATGTTGAGAACTCCTTTCCTATCAACATTCTGCTGTAAATTCCACAGTAACGTTTAGAAAATGTGGAAGAGCCAGCTCACCGAACTCCCAGTCAGACTGACTCAACTCCCAACAATGGTTGTTTGACTCGGGTTGAGTAGCTAGCTCGCTAGTTTGCTCAGCTGAACACTGTTCAAATTTTAGACCATAACAGAAACGATTTGGCACCTTTTGAACGTAGATGCGCGGTTGGTTTATCTTTCAACTGGGCTCCTAACCATTTAATGTCACTCTCAGTCTTTAGATTTTTCAAAAGCGAACACTCACCAAATTAACGTCATGCAAGTTGCCGGCTGGTCTGCCAGTGACTCTGGGTGACACCAGCTTATCTCACTATGACGCAAGTGTTGCGGATTCCTGCTGGTGAGCTAAAATGACACCTTACAAGTGGAGATCACAAGCGTAAATATTATTTTCACAGGGCCTTATCCGTTTACATTATAATCTTTCGTGAAATATTGCCCAATTACACACTAGTACTACAAATAATACAGTATTTTTATCTCTTTTCAAATAATGAAATTAAATTTTACATTCAGCCAAATTTTGGATGCATTCAGCTCTATTGTGAAAATAATGCATTTTCTCTGTATTTTTTTAAAGGAATAACGGCAGCCAGAAGAAGGATTGAGATAACAACATTATTTTGCCTGCAGTCAGAGACCATACATTATGAGTAACAGTCGATTAGTCACCAAGTCACCTTCCAAAAATGAGAACAAAATAACAAACACAAATACAATTTGAAACATGCCTGTAAGCTGTGGAGTCTAGTTTATTTTTATGGAATTGAAGGAGCAGATTCAATGACCTATATTAAGCTCTCCTGAACATTGGAAATCTGTTTTTTGACTGGTCCCGTCTTATATGTGTGTGTGAGAGAGAGAGACTGTCTTAACGCAAGTTATTTACTTTGTGAAATCTTGATAAGTGATCCATCAAATTTCTGTCCTACTTACAGTGTTAAGTTTTTTTAAAGCCTTTCAGACACTTTTTGAAAATAGTTTTTAATGCTGTAGAATACCAAACGTCTTTACAAAAAGTTAGGTTGTTCTTTTTTCCCCATCTTCATGAGTAAAAGCAAGCAATTTCATGCCACTCATCACTGCCCTGTGACTTAGAAAATGTCACTTAAATTAGAAATTTGTCATTCTTAGGTAGGAACACTGCCAGCCCTTTGCATTTCAGGCTACACTTTGATGTCAAATAACAAGGTAGTAGAGGATGCAAACCCACTACATGGGTTTTGCAGGAAGTTCTGATACATTGTATTTTAAAATATAACATGAAATAGCTCCTTGGCAGGCACTTTCTTATCCAGATCAGCTTAATGAGCTCTCTGAGTATTTACAGGAAGCTATTTTGCTAAAGCTAGACCATACTAAAGTGCAAAGCAACACTTTTATTTCCAGTGGCTCGGGTTCAGACACTTGCCCGACTGCAGGTTGGCATTGGCAGTGCCCGAGCTGGATGGCACGATTGTCAGAGTGCCACTCGAGGTTGGATGCCAATGCGTTTGGAGGTTGTTTTTTTTAATCAGTTCAAGGCTAAACTGCAACTCCACACCATATTGGTAATCTGTGGGTTCACAGGACATGCCTCTGATCTGTTGAGGTTTGTACCTCCCATATGGGATGTCCAGCCAGCGATGTATTAAATTAACAATGGAGGAGTCTACCTGCTCCTTCACATTGTCTACGTGTGTAGTGCTGATGTTCGCAATGAAAGGCCATGATGCCTTTAGCCAGATAAATAATGTAACAATAATAAAATGGCTACAAGGTAGTAAATGTAAAATTTCACTGTTGAGATTCTTGTTGCGCAGATTTCAACCTGCAAGTTCCTCAGCCTCGATGCCAGCATGCTGACCACAACAGGCCGTGTAATAACAATTATGTACAGGTACATTTGAATCATTTTCTGCAACTTATGTAATGCTAAAATGGATACACTGTTTTAGCAGTTCCCGATAGAAAACAACTGCTCAAATTTGCTGATCACCAGAAAAAGAATTACTTTTCATCAAAGAAGCTTTTCATTACTTTGGTTGGTTTTGTATGCGCGTGGCAAAGCATGTACAGTTATGCTGGTGGTGGAAAGGCTGCTCATTTCTTCGGCTGTGCATCTGCATCAGGGATAAATCTGTCTCACAGCAGATCAAGTTAAGGGCCTTTGAAAATGCCAAACGTTTAGAGAAATTGCCTACCACGTGGGCTTGCTACTGCACAGAAGAGGCTGAGCTCCAGCAAGACACAAGCAATTTAGAGACAATGTCTTTCGTAATTTGTACCATAGCTCTAGCAGTTCAACACTCCTGCTAGGGGACACTACTGCATCTAAACAGTTAGTTAAATATGTAATTTGGGCAGGGGGCCCCGATAAATGTAGAGATTGGAATCAAAAAACTGAATTATCCCCAATTTCAACCATGAAATCTACAGAGGTCTCAGGCAGCTGGTCCACTGCGTAGACGCTGCAGCTAATTTTCTTTGGCTTTGATTAACAGACGGTTTGTAACCATACTGTTTATTTTGAAGGCAGTCAGACTTAAGCCTTGTGTGTTCTTAAAGTAGTCACTATTTTGTTACTTTGAATTTGTGTCTACTATTTAGTTTGTTTGCAGGGAGAGGGTGGTGCAAATCAGAATGGTAATTTGCTAATAGGGAAATGTGCTGTGGAGAACGGTTTACTTCATTGCAAAAGCTTTATCAACAACTCCATTCAGCTGTTGCACTGCAGCACAGAGGATTCCTTACTTGCATGTAACAATTACATGTGGACTCATAAGTGCATCCTTTAAACAAACAGAACTGTAAATGGCGACGGCCATTTAAATTCCATCCAAGTTGTCCTCGAAGTTTAATTAACTTTTCCAATGGGTGGAATTCCTGTGGTGATGATATCCTACGGCCCCTGGCTTCAGTGAGGAAGCCTGTTAAAATGCATCAAACACAAAAATACAACATATAACATCAGCTGAAATAACCATTTATACTGGAGGTATACGGGACAACTGTTTGTTTGGTATTGGTAGCCAAATTATTCCCATCTGCCGTCATCATTACTTCCCCTCTCTGCAGTCGATGTCATCATTCATGGTTTCTTTCCCTGCCTTTAATAACACTTCTCTTGTCCTCTCTGTTTTGAGCTCCATTCACCCCTGTCCAACACTGTTAAAAAATTAAATATTTAATCTTTTCACAACCTTGTAAAAAACTGATGTATTTACAGTTTTATTTCAGTTTTTTTAACAGAAAGACGATATGGCCTATTGAATGTAATTGTCTGTAATTTCACATGCAGTTTCTTTCTGGAGGGACTAAAGAATGTAAAAACTAATTAGGGTAATTGGTTATGGGTGGTTAGATGTTGCCATTGATTTTGTGTTGAGAAGATTGTAGAATTAACGTACAATTTCATAATACAGAATATTTTGTGAGCTGTGTGACCGCTTGGATGTGAAATTCGCAACGGCGCTGTCAGAATAGGTCATTGGCACCTGCGCCAGCATTAAGAGGGCATCTTGGAGGGCTTTAGTTAGCAAGGTGAGTTGGCAGAAACTGGCAGGTGTGGCTTCCACTGCCAAGTGCCTACCTTGTTTCGGGTCCGCCTTTTTATTTAAAGTTAAAAAATTTTAAATTTAAAGTTTTGGTTATTTTCTTCGGTTTAGTTTCAAAATGCAGTTCTGTCTAGTTTTAATTGATTTCTAGATTTTTCACTATGTGTTATTTTAAGTCTTGCCTAATTTATTTTATTTTATTATTTAAATTTTTTTTAATGGACTCACAGCGTCCATGAAAACAAACACAACCAGCATTAGTGGAGGAACCGCAGACAACTGAAAACCGCCGCTGTATAAAGGGCTTTCCGTGTGTGTGGGCTGACCCCAGTCTGGCTGCAGGCTGAGGACCCAGTACTCCCCAGATTGCAAAGAAGGGGCTCAGCAGCTGGATGAGCCAGGGGACAACAGGCAGGTTAGTTCTCCCCCTTCTCATTGCATCCAGATCCAGGCCTTTTACCAGGGCAATGGGTGGCTAAGTGGGAGGTCCGGGGAGTACATCCATTGGGCCCTGTCTCCCAGCTTTTCCATTAGACTCACTTCTCAATTTTAATATTTGATATCCTTTGTATAACAGTGAAATCTCATTTGAGTCAGCTGAGTAGGGGAATGGGTGCTGACCACATAAGTCCCCCCCGCACCTGGATCAGGACCGGAGTGCAATAGGGGGTGGAGGGCTAGCCATAGGTGGATAGATCCAAATGGCTAGTTAGTGCAAGGCACCTTAAAAATTAGTGTTCTTTGTTTTGCTGTAGAAAACCCCCATGATTCCTAATTGCTGGTTATAATTTGGATCATGTCATGTATTTGGGAGTCGTGAGTCGTGGTGGACAACTGGCTGGACACTGCCAGGGAATCAACACTATCTGTCTGCATAGGATTCCAGGTGCCTGTAAGCTAGCAGTGCTGTTGGATGGATAGCACTCCAGCTGGCACTGAACCTCCTCTGCAGCGATGTTTGGCCTGCAGTTTGCTAAAAGCTAACGATTGGGAGACTGATGGGTTGGAGGAACCACCTGTGGGTTCCCTGCTGCCCTGTGGTTTCTGGGGTGAGTGCCTATTGACTAGACTAAATACATAACCAGAGATTCAAAACTGGGAGAAATCAGGGAGAAATAATAGATCATTTCAAAGTTATTTAAAATTAATAAATGTAAAATA
>JAOVYW010005069.1:0-12568 GCA_025775045.1 Hiodon tergisus | reverse complement strand
GTGTAGTTAGAATTCTGTGCCCTCACCACAGATAGGTTTATTTGTGCAGGTGAGGGGTCTCTGTGTCTGTTCAATGTACAATAGTTTAAATATTTAAAAACCCTGAAAGAGATGTGGTGGGCGAATCAGAAGGTAGCGATGAATATGAAAGAAGAGAAGAATAGGAAGCTGGGACTGACCGAGATGCTAGGGGTAGTCTCTGTCTCACTTTTTATTTCGCGACTTTAAGACCATTTTCTCCGCATTTGGCACAGTACGTACATCTATATCCTTGGAGCTTCCCAGGGCCTTTCGAATTGCTGGTTAATTAAATTAATCAATAAATTAAGTTCTTAATTTGCATATCCCGGGCCACCCGGAAAGTCTGTATTCCTTCTTAAAACTGTAGCATTTTAAAGGAGAGCTACTTCTCTGCGGGGTTTCAAGCAAGAGACCGACTCAGTTTTACAGGAATTTATGCTCTTTATTTCGCACATGCGCTTCCGACGGCCTTGACAAAGGCGGAATTGGCAGTGCACAAAAACTGGGGAACACACAGTAACACAACGATAGCCCTCACTCGCCATAGCAAACACAACCTTGCTTATACAATAGAGTAAACAAAGACAAACAACACAACACTTCTGCCAAACAGAACCGGCACACAAAACAGACTATTAACACGTTACAAGTCCGTGAAGTGAGGCTTCCCGGCAACCCCCGCGGGGATAACTATATCCCACTGGTAGGGGAAAGCACACCTAGCCATCCCCACTACAAAACGTTCGCTGACGACAACCCATATCGCCATGTTAACGCAACACAGGTCCATGCAGTACATTCCCGGATTAAAATACAGGTTCGTCAGCTATCTGGACACCAAGAGTTGAGAATCAAACTATGGTACTTTAATGGGGATTTATAAAACACAGGCAGGCAAAGGGTCATACACGGGTAAAAAGGGCAACGCAGAGAATCGGGGAAATGATACACAGAAGGGGTCAAACCACAAGCAGTAAGTATTCTCAAAAACGATCAGAACTAAAAAAACGCTCAGGAGAATTGCAAACAAAACTACTGATACAAAGGACAGCTAAACAGCGTGAACCAGGGACAGGTGTGAACAATCAAAGGTAAACAAGAGACTAATTAACTCAATTAACATGGTGCAAAAGGAACAATTAAGGAACCAACAAAAAACTCGGGAGATAGTGACCTCTGGAGGCGGACTGGGGAAATATCCAGAGAGGGTATTGCTCCGTGTTCTGCAACTAATGTGAACACGATTTAGGAGAAAACCTAATTATTTTAATGTGTGACTTATTTTTGTGCTAATGATTTATTTATTTGCGAAAATGAAGTCACAAAAAAAAATTCATTATGTGTCATGTTTTGTGCTCACAAATTACTAAATTGTTTGCAGAAATGAATAATCGCTTTGGGGGTTCTGTAAAAAAACATGTTTTTAATGCTTTTACATTTTTTAAATGCCAGCAACATTCTGGGCGTATCCCGAGTTTAACTTAGCTCTCCCAGTAACCTCATTTGTATTTTTTTTTTTTGTAATTTTTAAAAAATTATTTCCTTAATAAACTGAACTTCCTTCTTTTTTAGTCCCATGCAAAACAAGCTGGCTCCACTCCAATAAATTCTCATTACGTCCAATACAGCTAATCAAATAAATCTTCTGCAACAATCTTCCCATCCTTTAGCTGTCATCCATATCAAATTACTTTTACTTTTCAAATTTGAAATCCATAACAATGTTCTAGTTTCCTGCCAGTTCAGTTTCAGAGCTGGTGACTACACAGCAACCTCCCTCCTCAAAGTGAAGTTCACCTTCCTGATTGATCCACCTTCCCTGTGAAGTCTACCTAAGAGGACCAATCACTGCCCCTCAACCTCTGTCAATAGGTGTCCTCTAAGGCCAAGACTCATAATCTGATGAGAGCCATAATGTGTAAGACCGTTGCAGTTTGGATGATATTCATGGCATCTCATTTTCATTCAAGCAAATCATCTTAAATTGAAATGTATTTAAACTTAACTGTCATCCCCTCCTGACATGCTGGTCTCCTGTGTGAATATCTGATATTTCTGCCGTGGGGACTGCTATATAGTAAAATTGTTGCAACATTTTAAGATAAAATGATTCAGAAGTTTGTTTTGAGGTGCCAGGCTGAGGAATATGCATTTGACCATTGCAGTCCATATTCTATGATACCCATGACTTTTGAAAATAATAATGTAGTTCAAAAAGCAGTAACAGCTGGTTCCCTTTGAAATAAAAAAATGCTGAAGGGCATCTTTGATGACCAGCTTGTGGTGGTGGCAACTGCTCCCACTATACACCCTGGTTTCTGGCGAGAAATGCAGTTTTCATGGCAGAACCCAGCCTTAGCACACACGGTCAAGCAAAATGCAAGATGGCCATACTCTGCTTTTTTACACTTTAACTAATGTAAGCTCCATTTATAATTGGATTGATTTTGCAATAACCACAGAAATAAAACTGTGTGTGTCCACTAACAGAGAATGTAAAGGATCATCCAAAGGACAAACCTAAACACAAAGGTACAATTTTTGATCACACAGATGAAAGATCATTGAAATGGACTTTGTAGTGTGAAAAATATTTAATGCCACATGTTGACATTTGAGAAAGGTCAATGATATTGACCCATTGCATGGTCATTTGCACTCTAATATGTAAGAGCACACAGTCTGGAAGGCCTGATAAAACTGCATATTGCTTTTGTTTCACTGCCTATTTCTAGCCTTTGCTTGTCTTTTGGATGGTCCTTTTTAGATTGTTATTTTGACCTTTAACACATACTGACATTGTTACGCCTCTTTGTTGCCATAGAAACTGTTTTGCAACATCTGCCCCTGCCCACTTTTACCACTTCTGTCTTGTCAAGGATTGCTCTCTCAAATATCTCAAATAGCTACAATTAAAAACAAAAGCAAGTTGACTAAAATTAAATTACACCCTGGTAAACCTGGTTAACCTCTTCAAAAGCACAATAATGTACAATATAAGCAAGCTTTATCTTTGACAAATCAAATATGAGAATTACACATAAAGAGGACAATTTTCAGGTTATAAATCACACTTCCCTTTTGTGAAATCTTTATAAACGTTATAAATAAAAGTCACATTGACATATCAAATTACCCAAGAGATACTATTGACCTACATATATATATTCCATGGAAAGGAATCACATCAAAATAATGTGTATTTAATTGATTCAATATTAATGATCAATTATCAATCAAGATGAATCCTTGATTGGGACAGCTTGTGGTTTATGGGTTAATGTGTCAGGCTTGTAAATGTTGCCGGTTGAAGTCCCACCCCAGCTGCAAGATCCTTGAACAGGGCACTTAATCTAAATTACTTCAATAAATGTCCAGGTGACTTACACACTTTAGAAACTTGAGTCACGTTTCTAACTAGGTCATAACAATGAGCAATATTAATAAAAATAGTATTTGACGATGAATCTATTTAACTACAACCTTTGACACAAATAATCACTTCATACCAATAGCCATAAAAGATATTTTAAAGAAAAGAAAACCTTCATGGCTTTAATTGTACCTTATCATTATGTACAGATCAATAATCTATATTCATTGTACCTGACTAATGCAAATGATGGTGTCCCACTGGGTTCAGTTGTTGGGCCTATGCTCATCAATTTATGTCTAATGTGGGAAAGTAGAAAGCATGCTGGAGGGCAGATATGTGAGTGTGAAATGGCTCCGTTTGCCGGCATAAGTCTTTTCTTCCTATCAAATGCATGCTGGAACACACACCTGAGGCAAATACCCAAGCACCACAACCGAGTTCAACTGAGAGAGGTACAGTGTGGAGAACGATGAGCAGAATTAAGAATAAAAAAGCATTTGAAGTGGTAGTACTTTATTGACCCCTGGGGGGAAATTGCACATAACAAAGTTATCGTCCAAACAGGGACTTAAACGCTGGACCCTCAGATTAAAAGTCTGATGCTCTACCGACTGAGCTCTTCATGCCTGTTGGGCAAATTTGGTCAAGACCCTGATTGTTTTGCGAACTACCAATTGCAGTTGACCCATGGAGTGGCTGGTAACCTGACCTGGATTTAGATACACAGATTGGATTTGGAGATCCTGAGATTCTGACTCTGCAGAAGGACCCACAAATGTGCCACATTTTTTTTGTGTTGATGATAATCGTATATTTGCATTACAATGCAAGTTTTTTACACAACATATAATTACAAGTTTTTGAACCGTTGTTGTAACTTTTTCATTCATTTCAGTCCAATTTTGTAAATCATTTAATTCATTTATTGGTCCTCTGGTGTCTGACACTATATAATATGTTTATGTAACATTTCAAACGACAAATAAAAAGGCTTCGTCCATGACTATTGTTTCTAATTGGAAAAAAAAGAGGAAAAAAAGTAGACTTTTTAAAGCCAGAATGAACTAAGCACACTTCCACCAAAGAGACATTTCAATCTAAACCAATTTTATTGGTCTGCTATCTCGGTTATAAAGTTTTTTTTTTTTTAAGGAGGAGAGGGGCAAGCCAGAAAAATGGTTCGGATTTTAACTTGAGAAAATGTGATACCTGGTCATTTACTGTCCATACATTTAACTTGTTCAATGTATCCTGACATTAAATAGTACTTCTAGAAAATACCTACCTAACGTTTCTGAGCCACAAATCAAAAGTTTTTTGTTTTTTTTTAAATCTTTTTAAATCCTGCTCCCTCATCTCTTGTCTCAACGTCTCAAATCATTTTCAATGCTAGCCTTAAACCAAAATTTAAAATAATCAATTAACCAATTTGATGTCATATAGAAACATGTGCCATGTTTTATAAAAATGTAGTAATATTTCCATTTAATCAATTCATTCTTTAAATTTCTGTAACCACTTATCTAATTTAGGTTTGTGGCATGTCAGAGGCTACAGGACAGGAAACCAGTTCATCACAGAGCAGAAGACACAGACTCAGACACACAGATAATTTTTCTGCTGGCTATCCACCTAACTGTCAAGCCTTTGGACAGTGAGAGGGAACTGGATCTCCCGTGGGAAACCCACACAATCACAGGGAGAATCATGCCACCATACCCCCTGCATTTAAAAAGAAAAGTTAACCATTGTTCTGGTGTTTTGACAATCTATGTGTATTCTGATGCTGTAACTGGAAAGCCTGCATTGGCCCTCAGATACATTTGAGTGCCCTTGACATAGGAGAAACCTCTACATAAAGTATTACATTTTTTTTAACAAAAATATTACATTGAGCAGCAATGATTTTCAAAAAAACCAAAAAACAATCAGTTTCTATTTATCTCAAACATGTTTTGTATTGGTGATGTAACGTAGCAAATCCATCAGTCAAGTTCATGAGCATATGACAAGCAAGAGCTTTTATGGGTTTTCTTAAGGGACTTCTATCAGTCCTGCATATAAGTATTTAATTTTGATTTGAGATCAAAAAATTACTTTGACAGATCCGGAAAAGATGACAAAATGCAATAGATCTCTGTCCTTATTTCTGGAGTGGAATACAACATGGCAATAATCTCAATGTCTACCAACTTGAATGATTCTTCACCATGTTAATATAGATGTAGAAGATCATATCTGTGACTTGTAGAAGGGTCAGTGTCTGGCTAAAGGATCATGTTTTCTATGTTTATATTTGCTTGTGATGATAAGTAAATGTAAATGTGTACAGTGCCAAGCAAAAGTTTTGAGTTTTCACTGACTTTTTTTTTTTGCAATCAAATAAATCCACACCTTTGTCATTAAATAAATAAATAAACAAAAAGAATTGTATGAAAATATGTAAATTTGCATTAGAAGGTTTTTTTAATTCATCATTCAATGTTGACAACTTCGACAAATCAACGGTGATTCAACTTACAAATCCAATGCTGGGCTGAGCCTTCAACTTTTGAATAGAAATATTAACTCATCCTAAATGTCTACTCGTCATTTGTAACTCAACAAAATAGGCCATAGCTGGAATGGGTAGATACTTCCGCTAGGCTCCAGAGATACACCACCACATTCATCAAAATGGATCGCTCCTACAGACAGTGAACAAGTTCTCTACACACAAAGAAATCACCGCCAGGAGTGGAAGACAAGAGTAGGATTCTCTTCTGAGCCTTTGGCTAAGCGAGCTACTCATCTCTCTATTTTGTTTTGATTACCCAGGTTCGATTCCCCACCCTGTGACCAGGGGGGTTATAGTTACTGGTTATAGACCGGTTACAGTATGTCAGAGACCGCTGCCCTCCTGGGCTTTTCACGCACGGCAGTGTCTAGGATTTACAGAGAATAGCACGACAAACAAAATCATCCAGTCAGTGGCAGTCCTATGGGAGAAAACAGCTTGTTTATGTGAGGTCGAGGGAGAATGGCAAGAATCATGCAATCTTACAAGCGGGCCACAAGCAGGCAGATAACAAAATGGGTGTGCAGAACGGCATCTAGGAACACACAACTTGTCCCAGGTGTTGCATGAGGAGGAAACTGCAGGATAGAGTAGACAAAAAAGTTATTGAAATACCAAATAAATGTGGGCTGTTTAAAAGATTTTATTCTTACCACATTTCGATTTTTAACAATAGAACTGTGATCAATCAGGAGACCAGTATCGATAGTGAAGAGTGCAGAGAATCATGCATGGCAACTGCAGGGCAAAACTTTTTAATATTTTTGGAATTATAGGCTGCGTGGGAAGACTGTATTTATAGTGGAGGGGGAAATGTATGTAGTTTTAATTGTATAGAACAAAAAACCCTACTGACAAGGTCATGAATGTTAACAACAGTGTGAGGATAAATTTTAAATTGCGTGGTAAATAAAGGAATAATCTGGTATTTACCTGAGGGTAGAAATCATTTATAGCTGCCAGTAAAAAAGTAATTGTCTATCTGAAATTCAACGACAAATATAGTTCCTGTATTTTCAGTTCAAGTTAGAAATAAAAATGCAGGAAAAACATTGGGTATTTATTTGTACAAAATATATCTGTCAACTGACTGGGTGCAGTGTCTGTTTTATGTCAGAATGCAAGCTATGATTTGTGACATTACCAGAGAAGAGGGAGTCGGATTTCAAGTATTGAACGTAATCTTTTGATTTGCGGCTTAGACACGTTAGGTAGGTATTTTCTATAAATACCATTTAATGTCAGGATGCCTCCACCGACTTCACTGACAGTTTCCTTTTCTACTCTGGCTTATGTCTCGCATATATTATGAACTGATTCCAAAGCATGTGCCAGACATCTAGCAAGCTCAAATCTGTGGCAAAATTTCTGGTCAGAATGAGAAAATATTGAAAGGCAGCACATATGCATCTATCCAGCAGAAATATTATGGCCAGAAAAACCTAAAGCGCTTAAGTAGTGTCAAGATTTATGAACCATTTTTTACAATTAAATTGTTACAGAGAAAAAGCCATATAAATACATTTACTATAATCTTTATATTTTATTTTTACGTTACTATAAAAATTTGAATGATGAATTATGGCAGGCAACCTGGGGCTCACCCTTGACACCTGGGGAAACACCCAGAATGGGGCTAATGGACAGAAACACACTCAAAATTAAAGAGTCTCGTTGTACACCTGAGTGCGGTTCCACTCAGGTGTCAATAATTAGCAGTGCTAGCTCAAGAGGGAGAGACTTTTGGAGACAGAAAAGTTTGTAGTTTGTAGTTTGTGTGTTGGTTGAGGATTTTTTGTTTATGTTTATTATTTAAATAATTATGAGGTGAAAAGCATTTTTATTTCAGTTTTCTCCTACTTGGGTTATTTCTTTTCTGGACCTTTGTGTAAATTTGTAATTGAAGAATGCTGATTAAAAGGCATAAACCCTCCCCTGGTGTCCCTGTCTCCTGCTACTTTCGGACATGGCATGACCCCAACGTGCCACATGAATATTTCATCAGTACAAAGTAAGGTGTTTCTGCATGTGAATTAGGAATTGTTGTCAGTGCTGCCATGTGGTCTGGTTACACATTGTAATACAGTTGGAAGCTGGCAAAACGAGAGAGATCATTGTCATCAAGGTCTCACAATGAAGTTCAACATGCATTTGAAACCGAGCAATGGATCAGTTTTTCAGTCACTGAAACTGAAACTGAAACTGAAACAGGCGCATGATCAACTTCCTGGCTTTCAAGACTTATGTGTGTAAGAAAAAACTTTTTATTTGATTATAGTTTTTCATGAAAATATTGATCTTTCTTTTGATTTAAAAAAAGAAATTAGAAATAGTGCAAAGGGGCTATAAACAATACCCTTCTCTGTCTGCTCTGTGGCTACTCGCAATGTGGGGCAGAGTTTCTACCATACCAGCCTCAAGCCCAATTTATTAGAGATTGCGTGAGTCTGCGGCTTGGGCCTGTGGGAGGGTAGTCCTCTCGGGCAGTGGGTTGTGGCCGTCAAGTGATCTATGTCTTGTTGAGGCCAGGAGGATGATATTTAGTGGAGGGAGGATGAAGTCTACTCCTCTAATGGCATGAGAAAATGTATTGTCAATTAGGGCTAGGCGCAGGGTTCAAAAGAAGTGCAGCCAGGTTTGTCAAGAAAAGAACCTGACTGAAAGTGATGAAGTCAGTGGGTGTGATACAGCTGGTATCACTTTGAGCAATTTTGAATTCTGATTTTGATTAAATGAAAATCGCTCAATAACCATACCTGGCTCTGTAAATTAACAGGCTAACGATCCCAGGGTGGTATCCCACAGCAAATGTAAATAACTTTAAATATTTGTAATAAATAACTATAAGATCACATCGCTGGTTTGTAAACAGACTTCATAAACTCTGATCTAAATACTAAGGTAATAGTGTAGTCATAACAGTTAAGACAGAATAGTCATGTTTTCACAGGATAAACAGTACATCATTAGGGTTCAGGCAGCAAGGCTGCTGGAGACCTAGGGCTCTATTTTTGTGACAAAGCTAGCGATGACCAAATGGATTTTCTTTGTTAGTTTGATGGTAATGCATTATGTCTACAATCAACTGGTTTGTGTTGAGTTGGGAAGTCTTCGTGTCACCAATCTCTTTCTCACACTGCAGGTTACATAGCATGCAGGAGGGGTCAGCATCGATTGGGGGACACCACTGCTTGCCTGCAGGCGCCCGGGAAGCCAGTAAGGGACACTCGTTGGTGATAAGCCCAGAGAAGCCCGGCGGATTTAACAGCTCAAAAAGTCATCTCTGCTATAAAATAGTATGTTGCTTCTCAAATTCACAGCACAATGTCAATGACAACATCTAACCACCCGTTACCAATTAGCCCCCAAAAGTACTCCATAAAGGTATTCATGCATAGTACAGGAGGGAATGGTGCATTTGTCTTCTATTTGTTTTCTGTGTGCAACTTGACAACTAGCAACAGCTGAAATGGTTTCCCTGGCATATCGAAAATAACGCGAACGTAAAGGGGACAAGATAGATTGATCTGATAGGCTATTGTGACACACTTACCATACCTATATGCATATTGCTAATTTGGAAACAACCCCTTTGGGACATCCATAACTTGAATAGGACATGCCTCCACCTGTCTTACGCTATGAATTGCAGCGCTTTTTTGTAGGGCAGTATGATCTATTGTTTTTACAGCGATTTATTTCATTATAAATGTGTGATTTCCTGTCTATAATTCATTGCCTCATGAGAATTTACCATACCATTACCTACAGATCCCTTTATAATAATGTGGTCCCATTGAATGCAAGTATGTTTGTAGTAATAAACATACAAGCTATTATGGCTTGAATAATGACTTTAATCTAATTTGGTTTAATGAAAACCAACCATGGCCATAATTTGATGTTGTGTTGTTTAAATGTTTCAACCTACACTAAAAATAACACAACTTAAATGCCTGTTCTTCACACGTCAAGAGTAAGAAATTTGACATTTTGTGTTTACTTTTGTATAAGTAAAAGGGCAGTTTTAAAGAGATTATTCGAAATGTAGGCCAATGAACTAAGTGAATGAATGGTGATGATTTATATATAGCAGATTTTATGGTGTAGTATTTATTCCACTAAACTCTAAAGCCATCAGTACAACTTCATCGATTTGGAATTATCCATGATGCTGGAGGCTCCACACGTAGAAAACCATGTTTTAACCTGACTTAATTACCTGGTAATTTACCCAATTTAATAATAATTTTTAAATATAATTTAATAACAGATTTTTTGTATCAGATATGCAAAGTGGTAGTCACACTTGTGTGCACAGACTACAAATGGATTGCTCTATTCTATCTCACAGCTCCGCATGACCTTTACATGACCTTGAAAGAACTATTCCAAGCACAGCTATGAACAAACAACATCTACCACAAATGAAACTGCTGTCACATTCTTTGATTGAATGCTCTGATCTCATTCTCCTCACAGGAAAATGTTTTTTTGTTTTTTGAACGTTGAGAAGAGTTCTGGTGACTTTAGTAAAGATATCTTCCAAGTAAAGAACACAGACAGTAAGACCGTACTTTCATATCAAATAAGTAACTGCATATGTGTTGATATGTAATTTTACTATTGGTAATTATAACATTGTTTATAAAACAGGATTAAGTGTCAGAGAAATCACAGAAAGTAAATGCTGGGGCATGGCCAGGGATTTCATTCAAAATAATTAAAGAAATGATTTATGACAATAGAAAGGTTAACTTAGACTTAGACCTTTACAAATCTCAGATCACTTCTGTTGATTCAGCTTGATACTTTATTCCTTTCTGCTCTTTGTTTATATTTGTTTATAAAGAATGTTTCTTTTTCTCCTCTTTTGTAAGTGATAGAGTCCTCATAAAAACATGATATTCCTTGACAGAATGTTCTTCTTCGTATGCTTCACAAACGAGGAAGAACTTGAAATGTTCTGCTCGACCCAGTCGTGCAGGCTGGGCTGCAGTCCCCGCGCTCCCTGTCTCATCTATCACTGAACTCCCCTTCTCATGATTACTTCTCATATTGTGTCCTTGTCTGGATGTGATTCCAAGCCCGATGGAGCTTCAGTCTCTGGCTGTGCCGTAGCTTGTGGACGCAGAGAAAAATGTCCAGCATCTGGCAGTAAAGTGTGTGGGTAATCATCTGCTGAATGTGAGTGGGTGGAACATTTCTGGTGAGTGGGCATTGTGAACGCACAACATGGATGCCCATTATTGCACCTACTGAATTATCTTCACAGTGGCCCCACAGTTAGGTTCGGGAACCAAAGGGTGGGCCTGTGGATTCTCTGTCAGAGTGGAAGAGAGTGAGTGGGCAGGAGCATGCAAGGCACCAGCACTGGATTCCCCTTTTCAGTGTGTTTCATAAAGAAACTAAATGTACAAACGCGTACCTTGTTGAAAAAGAAAATCAGTTTGCAAAAAAATTGCAGTTTTACATATATATACGTTTTACATATTACACTCTTACTTATGGCCTTTGCAGAACAAAAAATGTACTTTAATATTGTTACATGTTTGCTGGCAGTAGACCTGATGAGCTGACCAATCTTATCCCAAAGATTAATTTAGGCAGGCAATGTCTCTAAATCAAACACCATAGAGATTAAACGCAAAATAAAAGTGAGCCTAGTTACTGAGAATAAAGAATTTCACTGCAACACATAACTGAATTATGTATATTCACCCCAAAGCTCATAGTGAATTATTACTGTTTGTGTAAAGAAGGTTCATCATTGTTGATTATCTTTAAACACAATTGTAAATTCTATATAAAACAAATAAATGAATCCAGTGTACCGCAGACTTTTTTGTTATCATTTCTGAAATGCAGAGGTGAACAACACACACTCCCAATAATTGATTAATGTAGTAAGTAAATATCCGATGGACCCAGCCAAAACACTAAACTTTTGCAACAATTGAGATTTCGAAGCAATTACATTGCTTTAGAAAACAGATCTAAACAAATTTCGAGGAAGGCTTATAATGTGGGGTCCTCTTCGGTGATAATAGTGTTTTCTGAAATGTGCACAATCCCATAATATCTTTAGACTATTGATATTGTAACAAGCATCATTGAAAAAGAAAAAATCTAACACTAATAGAAGTCTTGCAAATTTGAAAACAACATTTTGCGAACCAGTCTAGTGAGAGCCAGCAGCCTCATTGCGCCCCGTACAGTCCTCAACGACCTAACCATTGACTGGGATTAACCACCTGATGCCCACAACTGAGGAGACACACGGATGTGACTGATCACATTTCATTTTTGTGTATTTAATTAAACTTAATTTAGCATTCCACTTCAAATTATTTTATCACATGAAGCATGCTCATTGTAATATACAATATATCGAGTGTAGCTGGAAAATATTGGGACACCTACAGGAGCTTTTATGACATCCCATTCTAAATCCATAGGCATTAATATTGAGTTGGTACCCCCTTTGCAGCTATAACAGCTTCAACTCTTCTGGGAAGGCGTTCTACAAGATTTTGGAGTGTGTCTGTTGGAAGTTTTGCCCATTCTTCCAGAAGAGCATTTGTGAGGTCAGACACTGATGTTGGACGAGAGGG
>JAOVYW010005068.1:0-12569 GCA_025775045.1 Hiodon tergisus | reverse complement strand
AGTCTCGGTGGGACCTTTCTGTGTGATGACATCGGCCTTCCTTCTTTTGCCGTTTGCCAGTTTTTAATGTTTAAAATGATCAAAGGGGCAGCTTGACTTGAATGTGCAGAGAGTAAAAGTTCAGTTTTGCCATGTATGAGGTTCAAACTGACAACCTTGAGATCACAAGACTGATATCCTCCCTACAGAAGTAACGAGGCATTTGTTGGGCAGAGAGCAGAAAACCCATGTCAACTGCTTGGAAGGCAGCTATGCTAACCACTGTAATGGAGCGTCCTTGGGGAGAAACGAGGAAAGACGCACTCGGAATTCAGTATTGCAGGGTTATCCAAAATGGAGGTATTTTCCTCTCCCCGTCAGGGAATCGAACCCCGGTTTCGCGCGTGACAGGATACTCACCACTATACTAACAAGGAGAAAGTTGCAACCCAACTTGCGGCTTTCGGGACTCGCTTCCCTGCCACCTTACTGCGTGTGTTACTCATGGTCTTGGTACTTGAGTGGCACAGGACAGGTACTTGACTGAAAAACAAATGCCGGAATAGCTCAGTTGGGAGGGCGTTAGCCTGAAGCGCTAAAGGGCCCGGGTTTCGGCACAGTTTGTGCTCAACTTCGGTACCTGCTCCTTTTTTACTTATGATATCCATTTAGTTGTCAAACAGGAAAAAGGACGCAGCTCTTCCCCAATACTCACGTAGGCCGTAGACAAAAAAGACAAACCTTCATGGAGAATGCGGACATCGATCCCGCCACCTCTCGCATGCTAAGCAAGCGCTCTACCACCTGAGCTAATTCTCCATCACCTATGCAAAAGCCAGTAGTGATTGAAAGTCTTGGGTGTGGCCCAATCAACACAGCAGTTAATAAACACATTAAACATAATCTGAAACAACAAATTGCATTATTTTGTTTCAAAATATACAACGATATACACAAAATACAGATATATACACACAAATAAGAGATAAGAGAGAAAAGCAGAAGATGACAGCGGACATCACGTGTACAGTGGAATACAATTTGTTACAGGAAATTGGGCTGAACCAAAGGACCAAGCCTGGGAGCAACTGACCGAGCGAATACACTGTCCACTGTGGTGTTGCATCCGAGGAGAGAGGAAGGCGGGCATTATTAGCCTTTCCACACGGTATCTTTGCACAAAGGCAGCTTGACATTGTTTGGTTAGCACAGGATTTAGTAGTACATTATTACATATTTTGCAAGCATTTTTCTATTCCTTTGTTAGTTTTGGTTTGGTTATGATTTTAGGTAGCCCAGATTTATTAAAGGCATTTTTGGCCGTTGAGTTATGATCATTGCTACTTTTATATAACTCTTTATGGAATGAAAGTCTGTTGTGCGTGTGTCTGAACTGAAGACTTCGTGCCCTGTATCAGTTTCGTTTGGCTAATGTAAACCAAATGAAGTTTGTTCTTACCTCATTCATCTGTGTATTGGGCCCTGGGATCCGTCGAGCCTGCTCGGGGAAGGAAAGCTGATTGGGTGAATCTGAACGCACTCAGTAGGCTGCTAGATTGGACACATTTTCAAACATATCTGAATGCATTATTAATTTTGTGGAAAAACTGATATGCATTGCTCAGGACTTCTAAAACATATCATGTCTTCTAAATGTAAGTAAAGATCTCAGGTTGCTACTACTTTAAGGAATGATCTGGTGAATATAACTTATACCAGCCATCGTTTTATAACAAAGGTGTCTCTTATCAAATGGTGGATAATGCATTTTGAAATAACTCTTCATACATTAAGTTACACACTTTAAATGTTAAGTAATTGCCTGTAGCTACTTAGTCTAACTATTTTAAATCAGAGCAGTATTTATTATTCTTGTCTTAGATTTTTATTTTATGTTTTCACTTCAGGGTATCTGATTAG
Source organism: Hiodon tergisus (assembly GCA_025775045.1). Lineage (NCBI taxonomy): Eukaryota > Metazoa > Chordata > Actinopteri > Hiodontiformes > Hiodontidae > Hiodon > Hiodon tergisus. The sequence goes on along the minus strand of JAOVYW010005068.1, from coordinate 10,670 downwards.
CCGAAATTTTCAGTTTAAGTGATGTGAAGAATAACACCTGAAAAGGGTAATATAATTGAACATTTGTTGAACGTTATTGAACATGTTTTATGATTGCTGTTATTAAACTTAAAACAAAAAAGAGAAATCTGTTTTGTATCAGTTTCAATGTACAGCACAGGCTGCTCCTGCACCTCCAGTCTAACCTTACAGTGTAAGTCCAACATAAACAAACTGGTTCTCTTCAAACGCCCTGAGCATGCCTCCACATTCTATTTAAATAGAATGCTGTTTATCAATATTAGATGTAGAATTCCTTTAAAGTCAGCCTCCAAGATTGGCTTCCCTCATATTTAGTGGAAATAAAGGGCTGAATGGAAGATAATTTTTCTAGAACTCTTTCCCCTCCATTAAATTTAATTTAGCAGCTTTGCTGTACATGATACTTGTGGAAAGATTGCTCAGGGTGTTACTTTGCCCAGTTTCTCTGATTTGAGAAAACGACTTTAAACTCAGAGAAACTTACCCATAGCTATGAGGCATATTTTACTGATTATAGAGGAGGTAATGAATGCCTTCCAAAGCCATGACTTAAATAAATATGCAAAAAAAAATTTGTCCTTCCTAAACAGCTGCTCTGTGCTGAGGGCAAAGCAAGACCCATCACTGGTGTCTGGCCAATTGAGAGGGGGTGGGTGGGCATGTGTAGACTCCTGCCGGCCAGTGCTGGCATCAGCATATTCTGTGGCAAATTGTTGTGAGAGAGTGATACCCACGTAGGGGGCTGGCTTGGCATACCTAAGCGTAAAAACTGGGCAAGCGGAGAGGGAGGGGGTGACGAGTTTCTTTCAAAATGTATGCGTTGTGTGAGAGCACGTCTGGATAACTGAATTAATCTTGTTTTGATGCCCAGAATAATTTTTGGGGGTTTTTCTTCTACTGTTAGTTCTTATCCCAAGACATCTGAATTTTAAAAATTATCCCTGATACTACATGATCAATAGTTTATAGGCTGAAAGGAATAATTTGGCATTGATGCATAAAGCTACATAAACTGAAGACATGTCCTTTCTCCAGGGGAGCTGGATTCTTGCCTTGTCATATTGCAATAAATAAAGTAAATACTTTCGTTCTGGTCGTTTTGGGTTCTCCCGTCCGGGCTCTGTAACGCATCAGCCACTTTTGAAAGGCTAATGGACTGGCTGCTTGCCTCAGTTCCATGCGCTGTTTCGTCTACTTTGAGAGTCGTGGCATATCATAACCAGGCTCTCAGTTGCACAGAGTGAAATTGCTACATTACCAGGAGAGAGCTACTGCCTGTGGGGGGTGCAGTGTGGCACATTAAACACTTTTCCAATGGGTGCCCCTTCGGGTTGTGTTCATGCCTTGCTACCCCTAGATGCTCAGTTTTATAGCATGTTGAATTTAAGGTTTACAAGCTTTAATTTCACTACTGAACACCGGGCTGGTTGGGTGCATTACAATGCAGACAGTTGCTTCGGCATTGCGACCAGTAAGGCTGCCAGTATTCTTCAAGCTGTCTTTTCACCCAATGTTGCATTTTAGGTAATTAGCAAGAGCAAGTAACATAACCAATTTATCCGCCACCCGGATGACATATTTTCAGCTTTTGAGGATCCAATCAGCCCTTACTAAGACCAAATATATTCTTGTAGAGTGAACGCCCTTAGAATATTTTTGAGACCTTTGAAATGGGACATTCTTCAAAATGGCTGTGCTCATCCACCCTTCGATGCTTCCTTATAAGGATCTGAACTGGGAAACAGTCAAGATGGCTTTGGAAAGAACCTTGAACGCAGAAGAATAGCAGTGGTCAGACTTTCAAATATTTATTGAGCAGAGAACGGCTTTTGTTATTATTCGTAGGAGAAAGGCACAAACTCAATCTACACAATTATGGGCACATTTCTTTAAATTAAGTAAGAACTTGAGATGTATCAAAGAAAATTCACAATTTGTGAAATCTTTGTAGAAAACTGAAACTGTGAAAATTACTTTGTTGTAAACAATAGGACAGAATGAGGATGATTTGTCACTCTGCACCAATTTCTGTGAAGACAGTTTTGGCAGTTTCAGTGTCCACCATTGAAAATCACCACGACATTTAGGCACTTGCCACAGTTTGTTTGAAATTGGCTAAACCTGGCAGACACAGGTTGTGAGACAGGGTACACCCAGGATGCCGGTCCATTGCAGAGTAGCACACACAGGCAATAACACACACACACAGGCACACAACACAACAGGGGACCAATCCACCGAACGGGGGTCGCTTGGAGGTATCCCATGGGAACACAGAGAATTTTAGAAGTTACAACACAATTAAAGAGTACCGCGAGTCAGTACTAACAGTAGTGTGCAAAAGTCATAGTCACTGATGAAATGAAAAGTTTCAAAATATAAAAAGAAAATACTATAAAGGGGATTAAACTGTAAATATATATATCAACATATATAAAATCAATATTTGGTGTGACTTCCCTTTGCCTTTAAAACTGCATCAGTCGCAGTTTTATAAGAAAATCGGCAGGCATATTGTTCCAAGAATCTTGGAGAACTCGCAGTTCTTCCACAGACTTTTGGTCTCTCACTTGTTCTGTCTGTCCAGATAATCCCAGGTAATCCTCGATGATGTTGAGATCAGGGCTCTGTGGAGGCCATGCATCTGTTGCAGAACTCCTTATTCTTCTTTTGGAAAATGAATATTTGGAAATTGAAAAATTGCTCTATTCTACTGACACAATAATGCAGAAGACTACATTTATGTCTAAGAATTTTGCACAGTACTGCATGTAGACCTAAGAACCGCTGGAGTACCCACAAGCAGCACTGATGATGAGACTGAAATCTTCTCCTTAAATTTTCTGATTTAGGAAAACTTTATATTTATCTAAACTGAACTCACTGATCATAACTGATAATGGACACATGTGTACATGTGTAATCTGGTTTAAAACAGATGTTGAGTAAATCTTAAGTCTATCTCCCTCTATCTAATTAATACTAACATCAGCATGATCTGCAAATAATCAACAGCACCACTGAAATATTAGACGGGGTATAACCTAATTGGGATGATAGTTACCTCATTTTTTGTGATGTTTGTTGTAGACTGTTCCCAGTCCGGCCCCCCTCCAGTGGTTCAGATGAATTTCAAGGAGACACAGAATTTGGAGCCTAAAGGAGGGAACTCGAAGAGCAAACGAAGCCTGGCGTGGATCCAGCATCGCTGCACAAAACACTTCTCACGGATACCTTTAAAACATCATTACTGACAGGCCCCTCTATCTGGGGGGCGTGGGTGTGTTATTGTTGGGGGGGATATCTAGGCAGGGGCAGGTAAACAAAGCAGAGACTGGCGTCACACTTCCCTGACGATGACGAAGCTAGCAGGCTTCTGGGGCAGAGCAGGGTGGACAAGTCCCCAATGAGCCCGAGATGGATGCCAACCAAAATGGCAATAAATCAGTGTCCCACAACGGAAAGCGCTCCGAGTACACAGGGGGGTGTACAGCTTTCAGTTGGAACTCTGTCCAGGACAAATAAGCTGTCGTTAACGAAAATATCCACAACTATAATAATAATAATGTGTATGGAGGATAAGAGACCTGTTGACACCTGGTCATAAAACAACCAATTGCAGTGAATGGAATTTTATAGATTTTAATTACAATTCAAACCTATTGCAACAAAAAATGACCCACTAAGCCTTTCCCTTATACACAAGGGACTGGCTTGAAGTGTATTTAATCCCCAAAACACAAGTGATTAAGGGAAGCATATAAACTCAACTGGAGTCCGCCGCAGGACCAGGGTTGGAGGTACCCTGCTCTAAAGTTGTTCAGTATTGAGAAACTGGCCCCTTACTCATATGGAATTAGATTTGCCAAATAAATTAAAAGAAATACTCAATAATTTATTTAATAGGCTTAATTGGATTTTACTATTGTCATTATTACTATAGCACCGGACTCTATTAGGGGGTGGTGCTGAAACGAAATGCAGTATGGATTAGAATGACAGTCTCTGCCAGGGCCATATATTAGCTTGGGCTTCTTCACAAAGTAGCAGAGCATTTGGGTTCCTGTGACCCTGACGGCAACCTCCGACCTGCCGAGATGACCAGGAACCACGCGGGCAGATGGTGGAGCTGTGTGTGAAAGGCGACTCGGACAGATCCGGGCCGATCCGACACTCCAAAGTGGACACTTCGCATGCTGGGTAAGGCCATTTTAGGAGAAGGGTTCATCCAATTTCTTGATCACAGTTTCACAGATCTGACCTACAGTGTTTATCAGTTGAAAACAGAGATTTCTTCACATACACAATTTTGCTGCGAGAGCCAAATCGCTTACAAACATATAAAAATCACGAGTTAACTAGTCTGATAAGAAAATAATGTATAAAAGTATATAGCAAAAATATTCCTTCATCAGGTCTACCAGTAGGTTCTCGCCATCCGTCTTCCTTACATTACATGACGATAAACGGAAGCCACAACAGTTTAAATCGGTATTCTTTACCCTGAAAATCTTGCAGCGAAAGGAGAGGCAAAACCAACAGGGGGACCAAGCGAAAGTGATGCGTGTGCCTGCGTTTAAGTGAAGTGGGAGCAGGTCACCCGCCAGACGAATGCCCAGTGACTAACAATGGGGGTTCGGCAGGCCAGCAAAAGGCCAGAACAAAACCCATGGACCTAATAGGGGAAATCCAACACCCCAAGACCCATTTTAAAGAGGCTTTCGTTTTGTACAGATGCATGTCTGACCTAATTCTGAATCACTGAACTATTGTTGAATGTTGATTTTATGTTTGGATCTTAAGCATTCCTTTGACCATGTTTTCATACTTTGGCAACTAGCCACTTTACCTTAGAAACTTTCTGCTTCACATCACATCATTAACAACTTCCCACAGGAGAGGATCTAACTAAAGAAAAACCTATGAAAAAGAATTAAGCTAAAATGTAAAACAAAATGAAATTGTATTTTTGTGTCTAGAATGAAGCCATAAGGACTGTACAGTCTGCGTCTGGCTACCGAAGATTTAGCGGCTGTTTCGCTTTCGTTTTGGCTGGGACTAAGAGCTGTCTGTGGAAGTGGAGACCCAGAATGTGTGAATTTTTTGCATCTGCCCGCACAGTGATTACTAGCCATAGTCAAGTGAAAACATAGTGGATTGACGGGTTCTGGCCCAAAGCGAAAGCAACCGAATACACCAGATTGTAAAGGTTTGCCATGTTTCCAACTTCTTGACGCTTTTAGGCCCTCTGTGCACATACATTGTACGTACTAATGTAAAACTCCCATTATATGCGTCAAACCAAGCTCAGCAACCCCACTGACTATACAGAAAATCAACTGACTGGATATGCACTTTCAACACAAAAATTTCGGCACGTGAATGCAAATACAGATATGGCACGACAGACAAAGATCGGTTAGATCACCCCAGTCTATAAGCAGGGAATCTAAAACATTGATTTCTTCCATTAGCATTTCAGATATCTTTTTGTCATTGTTGTCGCCATCAAAAAGACAACAGTCACTTCAAGGCAAGATAATTTCTCTTGATACAAAAATGGAATCATTTAGCAGTTTATGAAGCAGTGTTTAGTGTTGGGGGCGGTGCTGTTTTCCTGTGTGTGCTGAATGAAGCTTCTTGAAGTTTGGATGTTTGTCAGCTTGCCCTGTTTGGTCCATTAGTGTAGCCCCTGGCTGGTGTGCCCATACCCCCGAACCTTGCCAAGTTAAGGCTGTCAAGTAAGTCACACGCGAGCAGAGACGGCTGCCGTCGACCACGTGGGACAGGGGGTGGAGACCAGCGTTGACAGCGGGGGTGAGGGGGGCGGGGCGAGGCGAGGCACGAGAGGCCCCGCTCAGATGATGACACAGTGGCAGCCACTCTTGTCCTTCTCTTTGCGCGAGGGCTCTGGCGAGGGCGGGCACTCCTGCTCCTGAAATTTTCTGCAAAAGACCAAAAGGCAGACATGGTTAGTGGGATCCAGAACCACCCCTCTGCCCGTTGCTGGGCAACAGCTCAATTACGCCTTTATCAGCGGCGGCACCGCAGACAGTGGCTGTGAGAACCAACTTCAGTGTGACCATGACGAAAGGACTGCCTTGGTGAAACTGTCTAAGAGGTCGTTCTTAGTTCAATCAAACCAATTCAGTGACCACAGCCTGGCCATAGGCTGTGTAACCACTGAGGTAGAAATAGAAGGGCACTTCCTTCTTTCCTGTCCCAAATACTGCTTAATAAGGGACTTGAGACAGGTCACCCCATTTACTTCTACCTGACTCAGAGAAACTGAAGATCCTGCTGGGGAGGAGGCTGAGAGAGCAGAGCTGCCAGCCCAATTTGTGACTGCCTGTCATTGCCTGAGAGACATCCTGACGTGGTCAATAAGCCTGATGGGAGTGGTCTCTTCCAGGATGACAATGCCCCCATCCAAAGGGCACGAGGGGTCACAGAATGGTTTGATGAGTGTGAAAGTTATGTTCCACCATCACCAAATATGGGAATACCTTTTGGAAGAATGGTGTTCCATCCAGCCAGTAGAGTTCCAGAGACTAGAATCTATGCCAAGGCGCATTGAAGCTGATCTTGTGGCGTCCCAATACCTTACTGAGACACTTCATGTTGGTTTTTCCTTTAATTTGTCACCTGTCAGTATATGCCTTACAAGGGCATATGTTTATGTGTGTAAAATTTGGATAAAAGGTTATAGCTCTATTCATGTTCAGATGTTTAGCTGATGTTATATTTGCTTTGGCAACACAATTTTTCCTATTATCATGCCAATAAAGCATATTTGAACTGGAAGAATTTGGGCCCACCATCCAGTCTACATTGAGTCGAAAGTCAACAAAAGCCTGCAAACAATGCATTTCCTGGTAATGCTACTCTGGTTACACAGCCGAGATTGGTAACAAGACCGGGCACAGGGCATTTTTTCTGTACACTACCCACCTTATAACCCTGACCAACTCGTGGAAGGCCTGGTCTACGTTCATTCGGATCTTGGCGGAGGCCTCCATATACGTTACTTTCAGCTGTCTGGCCAGCTGCTGACCCTCCTCCTGAGTCACCTGGGAGAGAAAAAAGGGCAACTTCTATTTGAAACGGAATACTAAAAAACAAGACACAGTACACACAGCAGGGAAACAGTTTGTTACCCAGATCCATGACAAAGACTTGACTCTTTACCCATTTGTAAAGTAGTTTTTTCCCCTAAGTAAATCAGGTTTGTGAAGGGTACAACAGTGCCCCCCTTTGAACTTAAACCAGTCGGCACCCTCCTGTTGATAGTTCCAACATCTTAGCTGCTACACCTCAATGGCCGCAGTCACAAAACAAAAACATTGAGCATTTAACAAATGACAAACTGAACAGGTGCCAGTGTTGATGCTTGAGAACTTCGCAAGAAAAAAACTGAGACACACCCCTTAAAAAAAATTCAACGGATTGCTCTAAAAGATGAAGCACTTTAAACCAGAACTTTTCCCTTCTTCTCCAGGATCAAATTCTCGGAATCAAATGGATCAGCGTTCGGTTGGAACAAAAGCCTGATGATTTTGTTTTTCTCCACAAACAGGGAGTGCCAGCCCTGCTGTATATCACACACTCACTACTGCCAAGTAAAAAGAGAAGTCCAAGGTTCTCCAGACAGAGAGGGTGGTGCATTGAGGTGTTCGTCTGTTCACACGCCACTAAAGTGCACTTTCCCTGAATGAAGAACATTGTTCTCATCAGGTTATTGATTTGATCTGAAATACCATGGTAGCTGATATAATTTAGTATAAATTACTATTAAGTAAAGAATTTAATTAGTATAAACTGAGTAAACTAAAGGTATTTTGTCAAACCCCTGGTTGGATACATGCAATTGAGGTACTGACCTGTAATACACAGCAGTAGGATATTCCTCTCATTTTATTGTATTTAAATCCTATCATCATGTGACGCAAATGTAAAAAAATGAAATACCAAAACATACCTCTATGTCACCAGTGACAGAAAAAGTGTTACACAGTTAACTCCATCCACAAGGGGGCAGACTGGAGTAATCATGGTGTTATCTACAGCCTGCATAACCATAAACAGCCAGCGGTAGTTATTTGTTTAGCTCCCTTGCTGTTGGGAAAAAACTGTCAGGTGCAATTTTACTTTCCACAGTTTTATTTATTTTTTTAAGTTTACTTTTCCTAGGCTCACAGTTGTGGAAGGATCTAAACTTCCACATTAAATTCAGACCTGGGTCAAATACTGAAAACAATTTGATGAATATTTCAATTACTTGTATACTTTCTCACTAAGAATATAGTGCACTGAACACGGCCTTTAAACAGCACCATTGACAGTAGGTCTGTAATGATGCACACCTGTTTATTTAACTAATCATTCAATTATATGAATGTTTAACATTGCAATCAGTCATTTCTGGTGATAAAAACTTGATCTTAATTTCAGTTTAGCTATTGAGGAGTCAGTGTGGCGTTACAGAGGCAATGGCATTTCTTTTGATATCAATCAATCAAATTTTAACTGTTATAACGCATTTTTACAAACAGAATTTGTCACAATGTTCTTAACAGGTTGTATTTTCCAGATGGAACCGACATACAGGTGTTTTTTTATTTCATGGAGGTTCAGAATATTTTAATGTAGTTACCAAATACCTTTATCAAATTCAAATACTGTTTTAGATAATTTATGGGAAAAACACTTTTTGAATGTCTTTAAATACATTACAAAACTGTCATATAAGTATTTCAAAATGAGAGAGAACACCAAGAACGGTGCTGTAAAGCTCACCTGTCTCTGCATCTCCAGATCTGCCTTGTTGCCGACAAGGATCATGGGAAACTCATCTCGGTCCTTAACTCTGAGGATCTGTCTTTGGAATTTATAGATTTCTTCGAAACTGAGATTGAAAGACAACAGCAACACCCATTAAAAATGGAACCAGCCTGTCATTCAAAGTCATATCAATCCTGAAACTCTTATGGAACTAAGTACCTCGACGACCACTCTAGCAGGGCTAAAGCCTACAGTGGAGAAATTGATTTGTCTCGCCCGATTACCCCTTGAGTTTAAAAGGCATCGGAGTTGAAACCAACCAAAACCGAACCTTTTACTTAACACGGGAAGGCTTGCCAGAAAAAAGTAGCCTGGTGACTTACTGACCACATAGTAAATGTTACCACAGCTAAAACTTGACTAATATAAACTGAGGTAGGATGGGTGGGGGGGTGAGCTCTGATCGTACTGATCAGTTTAGTGTCAGGGGCAGAGAGGGGGGGTTGTTTTTAATTAAAGTTATATTGTATCGTCATTGTGCTTAACCCAAAATATTCAGTTCAGAGAACAAGGTTTAGAAGATTGTTAAGGAGGAGGAGGATAGTCTGAAGGAGACACATGTAGAGAAGGACGAGAGTGTGAAGGAGATACACTATATGGACAAAAGTATTGTGCCACACCTCTTAATCATTGAATTCAGAAGTTTCATTAATTTCAGGGTAACGTTTCCTGCCTGACTGCATTGCGCCAACTGTAAAGTGTGGTGGAGCAGGATAATCCTATGGGGTTGTTTTTCTGGGGTTGGCCTAGGCCCCTTAGTTCCACTGAAGGGAAATGTTAATGCCTCAGCTTACCGAGACATTTTGGAAAATTCTATGCTTCCAACTTTGTGGAAAAATTTAGGGGAAGGCCCTTTTCTGTTCCAGCTTGACTGTGCCCCAGTGCACAAAGTAAGGTCCATTTAAAGGCATGGCTGGATGAGTTTGGTGTGTGTTACGGCCACACATGTCCGTAATGTGCTATGTGTGGGGGGGTTGTGTCCATCTGGCCTTTCGTCCATCATCGCGCCAGTTTCCAGTCCAATCACGTGTCCGTCCGTCAGCATAAACCCCCAGCGTTATTTGTTACCCATTGAGCGAATAGCGGAGTTGTTTTTTTAGATATGTGATTTGATAGTAGTTTGGAGATTTGGTAGTAGTTAGGTTACTTCGTTAGTGAGTTCGTTGTGTGTGTCGAGTAGGCCTACTAGTCTTGCTCTATATTCGTTCGTTTGTTGTATTTGTTATTTTTCACCTGTATACGGTACAGTGTTTTTGTTTATTTATCTGTCATCTGGACACGGTACGGGTTTTTTTTGGTGTTTGTTTATATTTGTCACCTATACACGGTACAGCGTTCATTTAGTTTATACGCACTGGATGAAGGGAATAGGTAAGCCGCCCATGGGTTTACATATTTACACTCACGTAGTGTACCTGTGTTAGAAACAGTAGATTAGGAACGGGTGCCACCCCGAATATTTTGGTTTTCGTTAGGCAGCATAGTTTTTTTATTATTACTTGTTTTGCTTTGGCCCCGTCCGCAGTTCCCTTGTTGCCCTGTGTCGTTACTTTGGTCAATAAATATTGTTTTATTAACCATTCCGTACCTTGTTTGGGTCTTTTGTACACACAATTTCCCCCTGTTCTGGATGGTGTTAGGCCCTTCCTTACCCCTACAGTAATCGACCACCTGAAGGGTCGTAAGAATGTGGAAGAACTTGACTGGCCTGCACAGAGCCCTGACCTCCAACCTATCGAACACCTTTGGGATGAACTAGAATGGAGATTGCGAGCCAGGCCCTCTCGTCCAACATCAGTGTCTGACCT
>JAOVYW010005067.1:0-12570 GCA_025775045.1 Hiodon tergisus | reverse complement strand
TATATATTAGTTTTGTTGCAATGGTAATTGTCATTTAATTGATTATACTGATTACAAAAAAAACGAAAAATAATAATTATCAATTTTATATTAGAGATGTACTGATAGTATTCAGTATTTACTCAGTAAATATATAAATATACGTGTAAATAAAATAAAAATTTTTCATTTAAAAATGTTTCTCTGTACAGCAGGGGTGTATGAAAAGTTGTAATGATAAGATAAAATGGGGGATTTTCCATTTGTTTTCCTAACACCTTCTAAGAGGACAGCTTTATCGGCTTGGATTGATCTGCAAATCAGTGCTGGAATAACACGGCCTTTACCGAGATATCGGCAGAACAATTGAATGGACAGTCGGGGGATTACTTTGATATCTTGTTTCAGGGTGATGTGGCAGGAAACCTGGAAGGAGAGAGGTCTGGAGTCAGTTTTTTCTCAGACAGCGTGGTAAAATTAGGTGAAAGATGATGATGGGGGGGATGTTATCTATAATATAACAAAGACAAACAGTGAGAGGCTTGTGTAGAGTGTCTGAAGATCTTTGTCCCATTAAAAATGGATGGGAGACATGAGACCAGTTTTGCTTTATCTACATGATCGATTGTATCATGCACAATGAAATACAAAGCCCCTTGTTACTGTTGATATTTAAGTCCAGAGCTGCCCCACAGTGAGTCTTCTCTCCTAATTGTCATTAAAACGTATGTCACATTTTCAAATCTGTCATGGAAACAGCGGGGAGGGGAGATGGGGCCGGAAAGCCTCCTTTTCTTTCAGTGCACTGTTCTCTGACGGGTCCTGATGCTCAGTGGGCATCCTGACGGGTCCTGATGCTGAGAGCGATGACACCATGCTCCAGTTTTCGAAAATCCCGTCACTGGCCCTACATCCACCCAAACCCCACAGCCCTGTTCTGCAAAAGCCCTGCACAGTTTGAGAACTGCTGAGGCTGGCACCCAACCACAGGAGCCAAAGGTTAAATCAAGGAGAACAGACAAAAGAAAATCTCGCTGAAGCGGAATGCGGAAGGTCCTTAGAGAAACGTTTTCTGACTCATTGGCTAGGTATTCAGTGCAAACGCTAGGCCTCATATGCATAGTATCTGGCTGTTGGAAAACATTTTTAAAGAAATAATAGAAGTATATCTACTGACATCACTGATCCCTTATACTGCGGCACCGAAATAACTTTGTGGCTTTTTCAAAGGTGCTTAGACAACCTAGCCCTCGTTGCAGTATCCTGGGTCTATTCAACTGGAGAGCCATACAGCCAGCCTGAATACTCCACTTCAAAGATTACAGATTCAAACAAGAACATTATGTGGCTCTCAGTTATGGAAATGCAGGAGGTTTTCTGTGCCTGAAGGTTCGCTTTGGAGAACAAATAATTATCTCTCCAATCCACAACAGTATGAAAGAGGGGCAATATGCCTGTCCTCGAATAAGAGCTCCATTGAAAATGTAGGTTGAATGATAGGTAGGACTTCAAAGACAGATCCGCTCATCTGTTAAACTCTTTATATTAACAGAACCTTAAATCCTGAAAAGGGCTCTTCAGCTGTTGGTTAGAACGGAGCTTTCCTAAATTCTTCTCACGTTGACAGCTTTCTCCAACTCACCCAATGGTGAAATGAACTGATTCTGAAATCGGCGTTTCCGCAACGTGTTTACAGAGAGGAGATAAAGCAATGCACTGTGATTAAAAATGTAACAAATTATTTACAAGCAATGTAAACTCCGGGTGAATTTTCACTGGAGAGTCAGTAGAGTGTAATAGATTGCAGTGGCCAGTACTGGCCTGTCTCGTCCTCTGAGTCAGCGGCACATGTAATTTGGCTTTATAATACATTACTTTAAATTTGTTTCTTTTTTTTTTTTTTTACTCTGGACAATCACACGCAATTACCAATTACCTTTAGTAACCATTGTCAAGGGTTAAATGTATGAAATATTAATTTCTCAATTTATTTCTCAGAGGTATCAGACCAGAGGACAAACTTTATTTATAGCTGATTATGCTATTTCTGGTAATGCAGCTAAATCTAGCATTTAACAGCTTCTTGTCATGAGATCAGAGATTCTTGATTTAAAAAATAAATACCATATGTTTTCTCCAAAAGAAAGGACTGTATCTTATCCACTCGCACTTTAAGATCAGTGCCATAACAAAATAAAGTAGCCTTTTTTGTTCGCTAAGAGATATGAATCGCCAAAAGTTTTTAATATGTCATCTTCAAACAGAATAGAGGACCAGTCTGATGCAGAAGCAGGTTATTCTCACATGCAGGCGCAAGAAGGGTTTCTTTTGGCTCCCCTTGACTCAAGCATTTTTGTTATTATGTTACGATTTTTTTTATAATGGCCAAGGAGATGTTTGACTCGGAGGTTAACAAGAACTTCTTCCACGTCATCGTTCCTTCTCGTATAAATGATTTATGATTTTACTCAGTGACTTATTTTATGAACCCACTTATCCAATACAGGGCTGCAACGCATCCTGTCCAGACAACGGGAGCAAGGCAGGGTTCATGTATGACGGGACTCCAGTCCAACACGGAGCTGGAGACAGACAGGCAGACACACCCAAACTCAGACACAGGGACAATTTCTCCATTGCCAATCCACCTAACTAGCGGGTCTTTGGACAGCGGGCGAAAACTGGGGCTCTTATATTGATATGAACAAAAGTGATGTCAATTTACAAAGATCGGAGTTCACCTGGTAATATTTAATATGGCGTTTTATCTGTATTTACTTAGCAGAGGCATCTTATACACGATAGCTGACGTTGCGCTTATTCTAGACCGTATTTACATTCAGAATTAGCTTCTTTTCCAGGACGAGGAAAAGGAGAGACATCTTGTAAACCCAGGGTGTAACAGACTCTGTTTACTTGTAGCATTTCTATCTGTCTCTCACGTTGCCCACATGCTGGTTCACTATTTCAGGTGAAAAGTAGCACTTTTGGACACCATGCATGATGCTGAATGGAATGTGCACAAATGTTGTCCGCTGGATTGTAACGTTTATTTGGGATGCAGCACCTGAACACCCCAGAGACATTTTATGTTTTAAGTGATGCTGATGCCATGCAGGTCTGACTCTCTGGAGATACATCACAAATGGCAGCCCTCTCTATTGGACCGTTCGGGTCACAGATGATGACCGCACTCTCTCTTTCTCTCGGTCTCTCGGCAGGTTGTTTTCAGCTATGTAACGTCTTTCGCTCCCGCGATATGGAAATCGACCAGTGTCTGCTGGACTCATTGCCCCTGGGCCAGCGCCGGAGGCTGGTGAGGCGTATGCGCTGTGACCAGATCAGGGCCTACCACGAGCGGGAGAAAGCCCTGCAGAAGCAAGCGGGGCAGAAGGTCTGGACCAGGCCCAAGAAGAAGCACAAGATACACTTCAGCCCCTCCGACATCATCCAGGATTCAATCGTTCGCCACGACGACAAGGAAGGTAAACGAGGCTTAGACTGAACTCTTACCACGCGGGGAATTCTCATATTGTTTTAGACTAATGCAAGCTGTCCAATGAGATGACGCTGCAGTGACTGATGGAAGTACATTTTTTCCAAATGCTTCAACAATAATAACAAGGATTTCTCCGTTTTTAAGAGACTACGTCCCTCTCTTTTGTGGCTTTAAAAGCATGCTTACGGGCTGGTGTTAATCCATGTGGACGTGGCCATGCGGTCTTGCTTCTGGTGTGGCTTTGCAGCGCAAAAGAATGAAGGAGGAGCTGTTTAGAGTGCCAGTCACTTTGGCATCTGCTGCCTTTGTCAAGATGTTCTATGACATCATTCTCGGGGGCGTGATTCAGGCTGTGGAAAGGTTGAAACATCTGATCCCTGAGTAAGGGTGAATTGCCTCATCCGTATATAAATCACCGCCCTGCTCTGGCCCAGGCAAGCCATGCGTTCAGCCCTCCAGCATCCCCACAACACATCTGGTGATGTTGTAATCGGACCATAATTCCGGGCCATGACCATGAGAAAAACACACTCTCACATGGTCCAGCAGGTGGGCTTTGCGTTCTCATCGCCATGACAAGCAGGAATCCTGAATTTATCCCCCCATTTATCGGATATCCCGCTTATTCAACAGAATTCAAGGTGGAATTTGATCTGCAGGCTGGGGCTACTGTGCTGGCAGAGGAAAGGGCAAATTAATTTGCAGAATTGTTATTAGCCATGAAGTATTAACTCATTCTTCATGCTGATTATTCTGGAGTCAGAAAGTTAATATTCTGAGTGCAGCTAGGGAAATATAATATGTTAAAGAGCGCAAGGGGTGGAAAGACGCGATCACGTAGGAAAGGGGCAGGCGTCTCAGGGCATGCAAATCCCTGGGAGGGCACTGGAGCGGCGGTCAAAGGGTAATTCATTCAGTTGAAGTCAGCTATTTAAGTCTCAGACTTTCTGGAGTTGGATAACAGAGTCTCAGGAGGGCAAAACAGAACGAGGAAAAAAAACATCTGATTTCACCATTGCCACAGAGCTGATGAGGAAAACCCTTAATCCTTCAGGGCGTAAACATTTCTCCCACAGGAATAAGTGCATTTCAGGTTTCTCTATCCAGATTACATCGCAGACAGAGCCATGGATAGACAGACATGAGAAGCTACATGGGTGTCCATTAAGGCTCCATACTGCAGTATCCAGTGCCAGCGCATGCCCGTGCTTATTAATTCCAGAACAGGTGAAGCTTCTCTCGCTGCCTACCATTTCCCCAGCTGTCTGTCTGAATATCTGTCAGATCTCCCAGCAGTCGTTGCAGGTCACAGTGTAATTCCCTTTGGCTCCTGACGTGGGTCCAGTCAGTCTTCAGCACCAGCTGGTGTTCTCATGGATCTTCTGTCAGAAAACTGCGTCTTTGGCTGGAATCGAATCAAGTCCCCCCCCCGCTAACTAACTAACCGCTAATTGCTAACCCGGCACCATTACTGGCCTTTGTTAAAGAAGTTAGAAATGCCACCCGACGTAACCTGCTGTTTATAATTTCTCGTCGATAGTGAGTTGGATTTGACGTCGATTTAACACTGCTCATTGTTGGTCTGAGGAATGAACTAAATAACATGGAGGCCTATTGAGGGAAAAACCCGGAGGTCCGAATCATCGCTGTGTGTACGTCATGAAACCTTTTCCGTACCTCTACCATAACAGTGATAATCCCCAACAAAAAACTGTGTCCCGCTAGATTCTGCATTGAGTTTGAGTACGTTCCGAAGTGACAAAAACGACAATATTATTATTTGTAAAGTCCTCGTAGCTTGTATTTTTTTTAAAAAGATTGACTCAGGTGTCTCTTCGTCTGAATGGGAGCTGTATGATTTATGATGTCAGTGTGCAACCCTGCCAATTTTTGGATCAGTAAGGTGAGTTCTTGTCCCTTTCCCGTAACGCCAGATGGATCACAAAAAAAGTAATGTCTTTTAAAGTCGGGGACTTTTGCTATGTGTCAGTCACTGGAGTGGTGGGTAATTTAAAAACCCATCTATTTCAGTCAAGTGAATTGTAAACAGACCTTTCTGACCTTTACTGCACTTGTAACCAATTGTCCCCCAATAATCAGTTTTTAAAATTAATTTAAACCAATTCCACATCATCCATTGGACAATATTAGCGATGAAAACATTGTAGATAAAAGAACAATAGGGCTTCCCTCCTCAAAGAAGCAAAAAGGAGTTTTAAAATGTCACTAAAGTAAAATCGGAATTCATTTTAATCATGTAAACAAAAATGCACTTTGTTATCACAGGACCAGGGTCCATTGACTTGTATCTGCGATATTGGCCCTGTGTGTGTGAGAGTGTGGATGTTTCTGGGTGTCTGTCTGTCTCCTACACTTCAATGGACTGCTGTCCAGACCTGAGAGTATCCTGCACCATGACCTGAGTTTGATAGGTTACGCTACGGCACAGTGCAATAGTTATCTGGATAAGCGGTTACATTAAATTAATTGTCCCATTCACTCAGATATTTCACTAATTCTCATTCTGAATTGAAACCACAAACCGAATAAATTGCTTTTCTCTGGTAGTCTCCTGAAATCCTGCTAAGATTAAATCAGCTATGTTGATTTAATTTCAGTATTGAAGCATAGTTTAATACTGACACTTATTTTCAGTGTATTTGATGTTCAGAATAATTACATCAGGCCATATTTACTATTCATTTGTACATTGTATTGTATCAAATTAGGTGCCTCACTTGGCTAGTATTTGTTAGTAATATAATATTTGACGTGTTTTTTTCAGTTTGGAAAATACGCTTCTATGTTGACTTTATAATTTTAACCACATTCCTGAAATCAATAATCGATCAGAGGCTTGTGACTGAGACTGTGACTAATTAAATTCTACATATTTAATGAAGAAGACTTTGTGGCGAGTTGCTATGGAATTAAACATCAGTGCTATATTGTAACATATATTAAATATTTATCGACTTTTTTTTGCAAACGCGTTGACCACTGAGCCGATGTAAAATTGAACAATTGAATAGACTTAGAAGCATCTTTTGACTTGTCCACGGGTCTTTGGTTTCCAATACTAATGGTCCAACTGGATGTGATTTGAGTCTAACCGGGGTTTCATGGTTAGCTGAAAGGCTTTAGTTCATTAGTTCCATTGAATATTAAATGGCATGCCAGAGTTAATTTGATATTTTGAATATTTTTCATTGTGAGTCATTGGCGTTGGATAAATTAAAAGATAAGAATTTGGAATTATCGTTGTTGATCTACCATTGTTAATCTACCATTGTTAATCTAAGGTCAGGTTTTGTGGCATACCCGCTTCCTAATGGCTGGCTAACTTGACTAAACACATTTTCTAGATTGGATCATGTTTTTCTTACATGTTTTCCTGTGGCAGAATCTAAAGCTTTAGATGTTCAATAAATATGCGCCTCGCCCGCTCCCTAGACCTGGTCATTTATCGAGAGAGTTTTCGTGAACGCAAAACTTGAGGTTTTAGGTTGATCCTCTCACATGAAAAAAAGAGTAATCACAGCTACCCCGTACGCAGTTTGTCTAAAGCCCAAGAGGTAACAAACATGAATGGGAACCCAATCTACTGCTAGTTTCCAGAACCACTCTGATGTTACGCCCTAGCTATGTAATTGATTTAGCTAGATGTTCGGGGAAAGGGGAAACCCGTCATCGTAATTCAGCGGTTCGCTTCATATGGCTCTGGAAATTTATCAGACATGTGATTGCAGTTCCAGACGACGTGTCCTTGGTAAGGTCCTGTTCAATAACGCTCAAAGATTGCTTTGATTTAATGACTCCACAGCAAATCAGCTTTGTGATTCATTGTCAAATCGATCTCTAGGTATGTTAGTATGAACAAAGTGCTTCTTTCATGGAACCACATCTCGGTCCCATGGTAACTAATTGCAGACAGCCATTAGGTGACAGAGTTTGGAGTATTCATTTAAAGTTATATGATTAATATCTCGCATTGGAACAATGCATCGCACACACCTGCTCGAGGACCTACACTTTCTGTGTCTTATTTCCATCATTCAGAACTCCATATTCACCCACTGCAGTAGGCGCTCTGTGGTAAGGTGCTAACAACAGCAATGACTAGTCAAAAGGCTCTACAGTCTTTTCCCTTGTAGAAATGCAGTTTCTTACTAAATATTTCCTCCCCTGCGTAGACATCACGTCGCTTTGTGACTTAACCGCCTGTTTTTTTCCTCTGTGAAATTTTTGCATCAGCATTTCTGACTCTTCACAGAGGGTATTGATATTGTGCCAGAGGAATTGTAGCATGCTGTATTATAAATTTCTTAAAATAATTTCCAAGATAGAATTTTTCTGTTAAAAGTGCATCAGTAAAGTAATAGAATAGCAAATCCTCAGCGATACTTTGGTGTGAACTGCAACGTGCCTTTAAATAGACTGCTGCCTTTTCTGGAAAAGTGAAGATTGGAAGCTGAGATTTTAAATAGCTGCTATTGCTCTAACTAGAAGGGCAATGCAGTCATTTAACCAGTAAGAGGCGTTGCATTCTGCCTCTGATTCACGTGGACTGGGGAACTGTATAACCGCAATAAAGGAGATAAATTGAATTACATTTTTCCGGCTCACAGTAAAAATGCATACCAATTTTCCAGTTTTGAGGAAAATCCTCATTTTATTTCTTATACATCAGACTCAACATAACTTTCAGAAGAAAAGGGTTGCCACAGGTAAAAGGTAAATTATTATGTATAATTTCATATCCTCGTGATTCACCATATTGATGACAACAGCTATTTCCTCTCTGAATGACACTGCCCGCATGAATAGTTTTTTTTTTTTTTTTTGCTGTTCAAGTACCAGAGACGCCTGAAGTTTACAAGGCATTATCATGCAAGGTAAGAGGGCTTGAGGTTTCCAGTGTAATATGGTTTGTAAACAGTAGGTTGGTCTTAAACACAAGAATAAGTGAGATGTATTCTCCTTATTCTACAACATGGGTTTGTCAATAGGCTTACGTTTAAATATTTGAAATACTCTACCATGACCCTGGATACTCCAGGATCAGTTTCCTCCTCATTCCTATCCTTTGGTGTTGGTCTCTCATGTCTTTTAAATTTGCCAAAGGAAAAGATGCGGTCTTCTTTGGGAACATGTTTAGTTTACCCCTGTCAGAGCCCTTTAAACATTAAATGGGAGCCAAGGTAACCAGAGGAGACAGGGAGAGGCTGAAATGAATGAGTCGAACGGGCCAGGTCTGACTCATTTCAGAAAGCCAGGCTCCACCCAACCAACTGGGTATAAGTAGGTTCCGCATGGCCGGCCTGCCTAGATATTCTGCCTCCCCACCATGTGCCGTCGCCACGGCAACGCCACATATGTGTCTGACAGCTGTTTTGCCATTTTGTGAAGACAGGCTACTCCGTTTGCCAGGAGCACTTGTACGTACTTAATCTATAAAAAAAAAAAAACATAACTAAATAAAAATATATATCTTTAAGTGTAGGTATGGTTAATCTCTGTATTCAGCACCTCTTTTTGAAAGTGGTGAATCGCCAGTACACGACGGGCTTGTTCTGCGCCGTGCGGTGTCTGCCAGACCAGAACCGTAGGGAGTTTGAGAGACATCTGTTGTTCAGAGCAACACAGTTGCCACATGTTATCCAGGGAAACAGAGTAACAGAGCACTGGACATCCAGAGACACGCGGCAACGCACGCTTCTCTGTTGCTGCGAGCACGGAGGTCGAGTGTGGTCGCCGAGCCCGTTTAGTCACGCCGAGGAGTGGTCCATGAAACGCGCCGCCCGGTCTGTTCTGGAGTGCTGGTGCACCTTGTCATTAAATGAAGAACAGACTTCAGAAAGCCTTCAGATGGACTCTATTGGCAGCGCTGTTAATGTCAGGCTTGAGTTACTAAAAACCACAAACGAATTTGAATTTCCGAAAAAGAATTTAATGAAAAACTTCAGGCTGCAGTTCAGGCTTTCTGTGTGACTTTCAGATGCCGCCCCCCCCTACAAAACAAAGGTGTCGACACGCGTTAGCAGGTACAAGGTCTTGCAGAGGCAGCCTGAGGTTTTTCTCGCTGCGTTTTTTGGTGACTGTGAAAAGAGAAAAAAAGAGAAAGAACACAGGAGCTTGGCTGCCTTAGTGGCCTTCGTTGTGCTGTCATTTGTGGTCGTACAAGCTATTAGATGCTGACAAGATGTCCCTCCTTGATACGACGGGCTTTACTTGTTTTTCAGCGCACAAAGGAAGCTATGGAGTTGACGAAAGGCCTTAGATGAATTGGTCCCTAGGCAGCAGATGCTGTGAAGGCCGTAGTACTCGAATAAAGTATAAAGCTGATCCTAGATCAGAGACGTACTCGAGCTGCAAACGGTTCAAGACGCTGACCCTCAGGCAATTGTCTCAGTCCATACGTCCGGGCGACGGTGATGGTGGACTCAAAAGAGATATTTTCACATCCCCATAACACTGGGATACAGAAAGCGCTACGTTGCTTTTCAACAGCATCAGTGCGGAGCTATAAGTTATGTGTTCTGCCGTTCGGCTTGGTCCGCTGCATATCAAAATTGCGTATCAGCTCAGAAAGCTGCTTTTGCTTTAGAAGACAGGGATAGACCACAAGCTGCAGATGGACTACTCTTTTTTACCACTTTTCTGCAAAAGCTGCAATTTCGGCAACTCCCTGCACATTTGCAAGATTCTACCAGCTGAATGTCATGGGTGCACAGTGCCAGAGATTTGGAACGAGAGTACTGAGGGTAGCTTCTCCAATGGCGACTGACTGGTGAGTTTGATGCCTGCGCATTCTTGAGGGTTACGTATTTCATATTTGAAGTGGAACGTTTGGTTCTTATCGTAACCGTGATTCCCAGAAATAGAAATATTAACCGCCAGTCTCCACAGTCGCTGCAGTGCCACAGTCGCTCGGATTAAGAAATTAGAATTGTTTTCTGACTCCGCGTGTTAAGTCAGACGCACTCTCACTCAGGATTTGGCATATCTGCTCAAATCTTTCTGGATTCTTGAGGGAAATAACACGTTGTTGATCGTTAAATTTATATTCCAGTGAAACACGGCTATAGTAATAATCCAACATTTGGTCCCATTAGGGCCAGAAATTGTGCACGATAGAGTGGTGTTTCTCGGTGGAGAGAGAACGCAGAGACCCTGCTCATTAATGAAAGTTCCTCATACCTCCCAAAGAAATGAATGAACAATTGTTTCAAGTGCAAGCTAATGCCTTTGCACTTCCTTTGATAATACTAATGAAGACATCGTGGCTTCTGTTGTGCAGGTTGTTAGAATTATTCTGCACTAAATGCAATTACTAGCGCCTTTGTAAAACTGGATGAATTGCTGCCACAGGCCTTTTCATCTCATCTCAAGGCATTCTGAAACTGTGGAACGTTAGAGTGGACATTCTTTCACCAGACACTTTCACCCTGAAACTTCGCCAGCGACCGTACTGCCCTCCAAGTAATTCTGCGGATGATATTTTTTAAAGGGGCAGCTGCTGGTGTTGTTTGTAACCAAAAGGTTGTTGGTTCAAGTCACACACCTTCGACCAAGCTACTTAACCAGAATTGCTTCGGTGAAATATCCAGCTGTATAAGTGGTTAAATGTAGAAATCGTAAACTGTAAGTAGCTTTAGATAAAAGTGTCTGCTAAACAACAAAAATTTAATCATGTGCCATGGTCCCATAACTATAAGTGGGTTCACATTCAACACCTGTAGTTTCTGTTTCTGATTTCTCCCTAACAATTTACGTGAGAGATTAATACTTATGTTTATACTTTATAACTGGATTATAATATATACCACATATATAATCCCTCCATCAGATTTTTATGTCAGTCAGTGTTTTAAGATTCATGCTAAATTAATTGTGATGCCAGCCTGCATACTCAGCCTGCATGCGCTTAAACTAATAACGTGTTTCCACTGTGATAATCGCGCTAATGCCGCGGATCAGGCAGTCAATGGCAGTGTTCAGGAGCAGGTCCAGATCTGCTCCAAGGTCAGGCAGTCAACGGCAGCGTTCAGGAGCAGGTCCAGATCTGTTCCAAGGTCAGGCAGTCAATGGCAGCGTTCAGGAGCAGGTCCAGATCTGCGCCAAGATCAGACAGTCAATGGCAGCGTTCAGGAGCAGGTCCAGATCTGTTCCAAGGTCAGACAGTCAATGGCAGCGTTCAGGAGCAGGTCCAGATCTGCTCCAAGATCAGGCAGTCAATGGCAGTGTTCAGGAGCAGGTCCAGATCTACTCCAAGGTCAGGCAGTCAATGGCAGTGTTCAGGAGCAGGTCCAGATCTGTTCCAAGATCAGGCAGTCAATGGCAGCGTTCAGGAG
Source organism: Hiodon tergisus (assembly GCA_025775045.1). NCBI lineage: Eukaryota > Metazoa > Chordata > Actinopteri > Hiodontiformes > Hiodontidae > Hiodon > Hiodon tergisus. The sequence goes on along the minus strand of JAOVYW010005067.1, from coordinate 738 downwards.
CAGGTCCAGATCTGCTCCAAGCCTCACACGACCTCAGCATGGGTGCCAGCCTGCCGGGCCGCCTCCCCCTTTGTCTGCGGCTACAGAACCACAATGGCTACAAAGCCATCTTCACTAGCCAAACAGCTCTTTTAAAGGCACAGATGGGGTCCATCTTTCTTTTTTTATATATATAAAACAATTATAATCTAGTGTAATCCAGTCTTCCAAACCCACACAGCTCACAGTGGCTGGCTTACAGAAGAAAAACAGGTACTTACACTGAAATGCAATGCTTTCATGTACACCAAAGTAAATTATTTCTCTAGCATTTATCATATGTGGAAAGCATATGCTACAAAAAATGTATGATGTAAATTATTGTAAATAAGGTGTACCTTTGCAATACTGAAAATGTTGGACTGATCCCTTGGCATACTTTAATGATGGTTTACTTTAATGATGTTGTCAGCAGCATTGGGAGAGTGGTCTGTTTAAATCGGAATCAGATATTTACTGCAGAATTCGGAGAATGCCCAAGTATCCTGAGGGTAACGTTGTTCGGTCCTGCAGTCTCAAAGCCTCTCGGGGGGAATAAGAATGGGAATGGGATATCGATTGTCATGGTCCAGGTCTCCGGGTCTCCTGATCAATGGGAGCTGGGGGCTCTGCGTGTGTCTGACACCATGATGTCAGAGAACACAGGGAGAGGAGCGGAAAAGCTGGAGCGGGATGGGGGGGGGGGGCACCCCGTGGGGA